>CAUYRH010097407.1:0-24356 GCA_963574655.1 Perodicticus potto
CACCACTCGGCACTACCCAAACCCCAACATGGGTTATCCCATAGACATTTTTCGGGCGCTGCCAAAAAAAAAAAAAAAAAAAAAAAAAAAAAACTCACACTCAAACTTTCAAGCCAAGCTACATTTGCACACTTTTTCATCCTAACAGTGGAAGGAACTCAGGGGTTGGGATCAGCTGTACTGGGGCGTAAACCTTGGGTCTGTTTCCCTATCAGCTCCTTTCCCTCTACTCAAAGGTGGCAAATGCCCAATGAGGGTGTAAAAGAGGGGACACTGGGTTGCTGGTGACAGGGGCTGCTTGAGGGCTTGTCCCCTGCCCTCTTATTCTTGGAGGCCTTTAGGGAGGATCTTTTACTGCTCTTTCTTCTCCCTCAAATGGACTGGGGCAGAGACTGGTGTCTTCACCACCTCTACTCTACCCACTACGTGGGAACTTTCAGTCAGAACAGTTTCTGTATAAACCAAAAGGAATGCATGAGTAATGCAGATGTTTGCTTCTAGAAGGATTTCTCCCCTTTAAGTCACTCCTAACCCATGAGTTCTCCCAGATTGTCTAGCACCTGGGTAAGAAAAGCTTGGGTTCTGGCCTCAGGCAGATGGGGTTTTTGTACTGGCTCGGTCTTGGGTAGACTATGTGACTTCGATGAACTGCGTCATTTCTCATGGCATCGTTGTCCTCGTGTGAAAGATGTGAAATGTCACCTACTATGGTGCTGTTGTGGAATTAAACAAGCCAGTAACTGGCCTGTTTAATTAAACAAGCCGTAACTCAGTGTCTAACATGGAGGATGTTTGGTTTACACATCTGTAAATGATTTTCTGTGGATTTTCTTTGGAGGGTGAGGAACAAAATATGCCAGTGTAAGCTAAATGTTTAGGACAATGTCTGATGCAAAGTAGTTGTTGGATAATTGTTAGCTTTTATGGACTTATTCCTTTGGCACTTACTATGAATTTGCTACCATGCTAAGTGCAGAGGATGGAAAATTGAAAATGTTTGTTCCCTGTCCTTAGTCTAATGATCTAGAAGATAAAGCAAATAACTGTAATAACTCACTATGTGTGTTATAGATGATGGGGAGAAATTAAGAACGGTAATCCTGGGGCAGTGCCTGTGGCTCAAGGAGCAGGATGCCTGCTCCATATTCCAGAGGTGGCGGGTTCAAACCCGGCCCCAGCCAAACACTGCAAAAAAAAAAAAAAAAAAAAAAAAAAAAGAACGGTAATCCTCACCAACAATATGGCATTAACTCTGCAACATTTATAAACTGGAATATTTTACATATTTAAGAAAAATCTATGTGGGAAAATGTTCATAATATAGATTTAAGAGAAAAAGACCAGTTATAACCTGTAGAATATGATCTCCTAGAGATTGAAAACAACAACAATAACGACAACAACAAAAATAAAGCTGGAAACAACCAAACTGTTAATAGTTATCTCTGGGAGGGATGTTTGTGGATAAGTTTTTCTTTTTTCTTAAAATTTCCTTGTGTACAAGAAAATTTGACATTTTTCCATACTGCTGATGCCTAACTGTTGTAGCAAAAAGGAAAACCTCTTTGAAAAGAAGACAGAAATATTGCAGGATCCCCAATTTAAAAAGAAGTTATATTTTATCTATGGAAGAAATAAAGGCTGTGGTGAGGGAAGATGGACATGATTAATTTATACAAATTAAAAAAAAAGTTCAGGATTGAAGGAAAGGAGAAAACCTCGTCTTGGTGCCTGTAGCTCAGCAGTTAGGGCGTCGGCCACATACACAGGGGCTGGTGGGTTCGAATCCGGCCTGGGCCTGCCAAACAATGATGACAACTCAACAAGAAAACTAGCCAGGCATTGTGGTGGGTGCCTGTAGTCCCAGCTCCTTGAAAGGCTGAGGCAAGAGAATCACTTAAGCACCAGAGATTGAGGTTACTGTCAGCTGTGATACCACGGCACTCTACCGAAGGTGGCATACTGTCTCAAAAAACAAAAAAAAAAATAATAAAGAAGGAAACCTCACCAAAAAGGAAACAAACACAATGGGAAAAGACATTACATAGAAAATATAATTCAGAACAATTTCCTATTCTGCCCACTTAAGATCTACTACTAATAATGTGGGGAGTTGTTACCAGTGTTGGTGGTTGACACCTGAGGAAATAAAAGCATCTTATTTGGTTAATTGAACAACTTTCTAGCCATGAGAGAAATGAATCTGAGAGCAACTGGAAGATCTCACAGGGACAAAAGATAGAAATCAGGAAACCACATAAAAAAATAAAGTCACTGTAAAAAAGAGAAATCATAAAATCCCATGGCAGGAAGGCTGAGGCAGTACCAGGTGTTTACAGCAGGGGTCTGTTCAAATTACAGCCTGCCCATGTTCTACTGGTGCCTAATATTTTATTATTTTATTATTTATTTAATTTTTGAGACAGATTCTCACTGTGTCACCCTCGGTAGAGTGCTGTGGCATCACAGCTCACAGCAACCTCAAATTCTAGGGCTTAAGTGTTTCTCTTGTCTCACCCTTCCAAGTAGCTGGGACTACAGGTGCCCGCCACAACACCTGGCTATTTTTTTTGTTGCAGTTGTCATTGTTGTTCAGCTGGCCTCAAACCCTCTAGCCTTGGTGTATGTGGCTGGCGCTGTAACCACTGTGCTATGGGCGCCGAACTGTGGTGGCTAATATTTTAAATATCACTCCTAGAAACACGTGTTCGTATAAACCTGGTATAATATGTAAATTGGGCCTGGTCTTCTGGAGAGAAGTCTGCCAATGTGTGAGTAAAGCTATAACATCACTTATAATATCATTCGTCTCCATTCTCACACTCTTGAAAAACATACACTAAAGAAATAATGTTAAAAGAAAGGGAAGGAGGATTTGCTCAGAGATGCTTGCCTCAATGCTGTTTCTATTAGCAAACATTGAAAATAGTCTGCTGTCCACTCACAGGGACTGGACATACTCTAATAAAATTACATGTGCGTGGGGGTTTCTGTGAAGCTGTCTTCATATCAGATTTCTCCACCAGCTCTCCCAGCCCCATGGGTGGGGCGTACTCTGGTTCTGACTTTGCAGGTGGGCTACCTACTATTATGGGCCGGACGCAAGATATCAAGACCCAAGGTCAATTAATATAGAGCCAATTCGGAAGTCTTTATTCAAGAAAAGATTGAACGCCGACTGTTCTCCCAATATAAGGAGCAGCCCAGACCACCGGTAGAGATCAGCTTATACAATGTGGGCTGATGCAATCTTCGGTGAGTTTACGTGATCAGAAAATTGCAGAGGCAGGTATTGTTTAAATGTTTACAGGGTATACAACAGAAATAATCACATACATCCAGTCACATTGGTTTTAGTCATTCCTTCTAACAGTATCTTTCTAGCCACCATGTCTGGTTGGGCCTCTCAGTATGGTGGGGGTTGCAGAGGGTAAATTGGGGAAGTGTGGACTAGTTTCTGCAGCTCAGACTTCTCAGCACCACTACCTCTGCTTCCCCTCTTTTCCTTCTGTCTCCTTTAACATTTCATTAAACAGTAAACAGTTTATTATGATTTATTACACACTTATACTGTAGTTAATGTCTCCTGCTTTCTACCGTTTATCATTTATTAATCTTTTTGTTATCTATTTTATCTACTCCTAAACTATTGTTAAGCCTCAGTAACATCCCTAAACTACTGTTAAGAAGTCTCCCTCCCCCCTCCCGCTATTGATTGTGTCTTGCTGATTTAGCAAGAATTTAAGAGTGAAGCAAAAAGGAAGGCAACCGGGGGTGGGGGGCGGGTGAGAGTGACAGGATTTTTATCTCATCTCACTACTTGGCCAAGGGCACTCAGAGCTTGGTCTCTGCTCTACCACTGCTCCAGCATGTGGCTGTGTGTTTGTCACGTCATATTCACATGTGTGTCATGTTTCATCTGGGAGCATGGGAATTCCACGAGTGAGGGACTTTGTTTCCTGCTACATCTCAGGCACCTGCAACCCATAGTGGGTATCCAGTCAACACTTGTAAGATGAATGAATGAATGAACGATGCTTACTGTGATGGAATACACCCAAGGCAGTAGACATGACCATTGAAAACCACATTAATACACAGAATAGTGAGTATACAGTGTTAAGAGTCACAAGGAAAGCCTTAAAGAGGCACACATGCTTTGTGACGGTGCCCCGAGTGTATATGTGCATGGAGACAGCAAGAATCGCTCACCCCACAGAGGCTAAGTTCTGCAAGAAGGTCAGTGCTGAGGTTCCAAGAGCAGGAGAGTGCTGCCCCCCCAGGGAAGAGCATCCCTTCCAGCTGGCAATGTCCCTGTTCCTAAAGGGAATGATGTGGAAAGAGGGCTAAGATCGAACCCGAGGAGATCTGCAGGTCTTCTGACACCCCAAGAACTGTGGTTCTGATGTGCTTGAAACCCCTAGAAAATGAAGACAGACTGTGCCCAGCTGTGTGTGGACACACCAGAGAGGCCTGAGAGGGGCATGGCCTGTGGGTCAGGGAGGGATCCCCAGAAAAGAGAGCTTTGTGCAGGCCTCGAGGCCGTGGAGGAGTGGATGTGTGCACACGTGGTATGGGACACACACACACACACACATACACATATGGACGTGGCAGTGAGTGCTGGAGGGTGTGGGAACGAGCCTCAGCTTAAACACAGAGGGAGGGACTGAAAACAGGACCTTGGTTTAGGAGTTCATTAGCACTCACGGCACCAGAGCTGGACAACGGGTGTTCTTGTCCCAGCTTTTAGGCCATAGACAAAAGGTGGCCTCGGCTCATTAAGTAAGGCTAGCCCTGACCCAGTGGGAGGGACCGGAAGGGGTCAGAACTAGTCAGCTTTCAGGGCTCAGTGCTTCGCCGTCACTTCCCTGCTAATCCCTTGTGTGCAGCACCAGAGGCTTTGGGTGACTCACCTCCTCCATGCCACCCTCCATGGAGCCTGCCAAAGGAGAGCCTCAAAAAGTCAGGGCTACTCAGGGCGTGTGCTGATGGCCGCGTCTTCTGGGTTCTGTTGTGTGGCCTGGGTCTGGCAGGGTCCAGGCCTTCTCTTCACTGCTCTGGCTCATCTGCAAGCAGCTCTGGTGTGTCCTCCCTGTTGGCAGTGCTGGCCTGGGTCACCCACCACCACTCACTTGCCCCTGGGCTGCCGTATCCCACTCTTGGTTGTCCCGGTGACCAGTGTGGTCACTTGCTCTCTCATCTTTTAATTGTTTTGTTTTGGATTTGGCACACGCTGTTGCTTTTGGGGTCTTTTCTCAGTGATGATGGTGATGCCTCACTCTCTGTCGCAGTGACACAACAGAGAATGTCCCATTTATGTCTCCTCTGACCCAGTCCCCTGAGCCCCTTGTCTCTGGGGCAGAGAGACGACTCCTGCTATCTTCGTCTCCACTTTGCAGATGAGGCCTGGACTATTCCCCTGGCGGGGGGCGGAGGACAAGACCATGTGAGCACAGTGGAGGGAGGCAGTGAGGAGCAGCCTACATGATGCTCCTTGGTTGGTCCAGGTCCAGGGTCTTCACGGGGCCGGAGACTTTGTTTTATCTTCTCTGTGTTGCCAGCTTGTCTGTAGCAATCCCAGCTATCTCTTCTCACTGGTGCAGAGAGAATAGTGGTGACCGTGGTGAGGGGATTGGTTTCAGCCTGTAGCTCATCAAGGTCATGGGGATGATGGAGACCATGAAATGTGTGATCTGTCTCCCCTATTTACTCTCTGGCCTATCCCCATCGACATCTGGACACTTCCTTCTCACTAAGTGAGAAGTTAGTGACTGTGCTTGGGGTAGGCTCCAAGGTGACCATATGAGCCAAGCTCAGGCTGATGGCCTGCCATTGTATCCCCACCCCGACCACAGTGGGTCATGGTCCCATTCATGAATGGGTCAGAGCCAGTGAAATGCCAGGAGACTTTTGCCGGAATTGTCTCAAGAGAGGCAGGTGTTGTTTCCACTAGTTGTGCTGTGTTCGTCTACCACCTGGACCACCATGGTAGATGGCAGAGCTCTGAAAGAGGAAAATAATGTAATCTTGAGGACATCAATTAAGCCCTTCATCTAAATGTGTGTGAAGGGAGACCTACCTCTGAGTTGGGTTTTCTTTTACTTCCAACCAAGAATGTCCTGTTAGGTACAACCCTATGACATTTGGGTCAAAATTACCTCATCAATATGCTCTAAGATTGCATGACTTTTTTTTTTTTTTTGAGACAGAGTCTCCCTCTGTTACCCTGGGTAGAATGCGTGGCACCATTGTAGCTCACTGCAACCTCAAACTTCTGGGTTCAAGGTATCCTCCTGCCCCAGCTTCCCAAGGAGCTGGGAGTATAGGTACTGAGCACCATACCTGGCTAGTTCTATTTTTTGTAGAGATGGTGTCTCTTGCTCAGGCTAGTCTTCAACTCCTGAGCTCAAGAGATCTTCCCATTTTGGCCTCCCAGAGTGCTAGGTGCTAGTATTATAGGCATGAGCCACTATGCCCAGCTCCAAGATTGCACGACTTTGAAATAAATTCAGTTGTTTTGCTTTTACAGTAGGATGCCCCTGGATCTTTGTGTTATGATCGACTCTCTAGTTCAGAGACTATCTTAAACAGTTCATTGTTGGAATCCACCAGTCCCAGGTCAGAAACCCACAAGCCATATGTTGTCCTATAGAGGCTAACCAGTCGAGTATATAAGGTTACTTGATCCAACTCTTTGGACAGGCTGGGAGAAACTTTTAGTCATTCTTCAATTCCTGAAATTCTTCTCTGTCATTGTAGTGGGTAGAGGACTCCTGGTCATCTGGTCTTTTAGTCTTAGGGTCTAGCTCATCTTTGTATGTTCATTGAGAGGACAGAACTCTAGAGAGGACAACTCTTTCCTGGCTCTGCAAATATTACAGCATAGTCATCATTATCAGAGGCATGGGCCCCAATCCTGTTGTCACTGAGCTGTTGCCACTCAGTGATTTATTTCATGGTAAAACTTCCAGGAATGGGTTTAGTGGTGGTTGGTATGTGCATGTATTTTTGTGTTTGGGGTTTTGGTGATATTCTTTGATCAGGTTGGCAAAGTGAAACTAGATCAGCTAAGAGCATGGGCCATTTGCGCTGTCAGCTTTTTGTACTTACATTCTGCCTCTTTTCTGGTTTCTACAGATGTTCAGCCTTCAAAACTGTGCAAAAATAATTGGGCATGAGACCCTATCAATACCAATAGTCTCTAAAAATCAACTGTGTGTATACTTGGGCCCAGTGAGAATGAAGGTGCACTGTGGTCTAGAATATGGATCCTGAGGCCGGCAGGTTTGTGTCCCTCATGAAGCTGTGTGATTCGAGGCAGGGTGTGGGGATCATATTTCTTTTTTCTCTTGAAGACCAGCGGGTGTGCCACTGACTCCCCTCCTCCATGTTTGTTTCCCATTCCCCATCTTTCTGCACCGCTTCATTACCCTGGGTAGGGGATGCATTCTGGATCCTTGTCTTGCCGTATAATTCAACTATTTATTTGTTTATTTGGTCTGTCAACCTTTCGTTTCTAGCCTGAGACTTACAGGTGTGCCAAGACTGTGCCTTACCTCCCCATCACCACCTGGGGCCTATCATAGAACCTGCTCATAGTGAGCTTGATATGGCCCTGTTGACCCTTGGGCCTTTATTTTCATGGTGATGGGGCTGGCCCTTGGGTGTGAAGGCAGAGACTGAGGGCAGAAGGTAGGTGTGGAAGGGGAGGTGCAGGTGGAATGGCCGGGACAGTGGGAAGTGTCCATCGAAAGAAGGAGGCTTCAATTCCTGCTCCTGTGTTTGAGGGGTGTTCATACACCCCAGTAGCTACACTGAGCCCTCAGTTGGAGGAACCTGGATTCATGGCTTGATGTAGAGCTGGGGACCTGGAAGCAGAAGCAAACACAGCCAAGATGTGTTGCCCTGCAGGTCCTGGGCCCTTTCCCTGGGTGAGCCCTGGTAAGTGGTCTGTGTCCTGCCCATGAGTTATGAAGGATATGGAGCAAAGGACGTGGCCTTGCCCTTCTTGGGCAGAGAACCTGGTGGGCTGTCTGCAGCTGCATCCTCAGGGCCTTAGGCAGACGGGATCTTGAAGACCTGGTCTTGCTCCCAAAGTAGCTCCACTGACACAGGCCTTGATCCCTACTGCCTCTGCCTCCTCCTGCCTGTTCCTGGGAGCCCTTTCACCATGGGCCCCAGCATGTTGCCATCATGCTGGGTTATTGACCAGGGAAGGAACTCGCAGCTCAGCTCACTAGTGGTGTAATTTTATCCCCTCCACTCCACTGAGATGAGCTGGGACTCTCATACACTGGATCCTGCACCTGCCTCTCTCTGCGTGTGTGTGTGTGTGTGTGTGTGTGTGTGTGTGTGTGAGAGAGAGAGAGAGAGAGAGAGAGAGAGAGAGAGAGAGAGAGAAAGAGAGCTCATAGGACAAGAGAGAGCGCTCATAGGATGGGAGCAGAAGATGGGTGGGAAGTCACAGACACACTCCTCTGTCTACTCCCCTGCCTGCAGCCCTGAGGATGCTGTCTGTCCTAGGAAGGGAGCAAAGTGCAGAAAGCGAAGTTCTTCCAGGACTTCTCACTTCTAGGAGTATACTCCAGGGAGGGGAAACCAACACACAATAGCTCCTTCTTGGCTGCCAAGTGTGCAGGATTGCACAGGCAGCTGGGCCTGGCCCCTGAGCCAAGCGCCAGGGGCCATGAAAAGAGATCCTCCCACTTGCTGTCTCTATGACTTTTGCACATCATCTCTCCGTTTGTTGTCTCAACTTTCTCATCTGGAAAATGAGTGTCCTATCCCTTCTGACACCACGTAAGTCTGAGGAGCCCTTGGGTGAGTCAACGCTGTAAACTGTAATGCTCCTTGCCATGGGGATGATGGACATGGTGATGATAGTGCACAAGGGCCCACACTGAAGTGCCAGGGGTCCACAGAGGGACACAAAAGGCTGCTCCAAGGAAGGCAGTTTGGTTAACACAAGAGCCTTTGATCTTTGTCCTCCTGCACTGGCTACAAGAAACCAGGAGCCCAGCAGGATTTGGGGTGGTTGGTGTAGGTGAGGCTGCAGGGGATGGAGAAACAGGCCAGGGACCCGATTCCTCATGGCCTCCTGTCCCTTGTCCCTGGTCTCACAGCTGGTTCTTTTCCAGACTGGCAGGAAGTATGGGGTTCCTGGACCTCAAAGTGTGATATTTTTATGGAGGTGGCTTTAGGGGACTCAGGAAGAAAATAGGGCCTCTGGCATTATTTCAGTCTTGGCCACCCCTAAAAATATGATGTGGTGGGCTAATGAGAAAGAACAACAGGTCTCACTCAGTGTGACCTAATATAGCTTGGCGTTTAAGCTCCAACCAGGACGGAAATGGGGACGGGTAATTGAAAACATGAGATGTCTCTCTGCCAGGATGGCCGGGAGCCCGCTGCAATCTCTGAGGTGGGCGCATTGGGGGGATCTGGAAAGAGGCCCCTGGGACCTTCTGGGTTTCCCAGTGTGGCAGGGTTGGGGCCCAGCTGAGTGGACCCCTCAGCCTCCCACCCCCTTTCTGCTCAGCAGGTCAGCATGGGGTTGACCTGCCCATGTGACTCTCATGGGGAAGAGCCTTGGGCCCAGCGCCACCAGAGGTCACAAATTCCATCATCCTGACCTCTTGGAGAGCAGAATAGATCGGCCTCCCCTGCCCCCCAGCCCTGTGAACACCCCAGCTTGCCTGGTTTTGGCCCTACATGGACTGTCCGGGAGACATTTGCCCAGCCCTCCCACCTCAGGCAGAGACTGGCGCCAACCTCCCATGCAGAAACGTCACAGAGGCAATGCCAAGAGCTGTTCTTCCTCTTCCTCCCTCCTTGACCTGCATGGATGTGGATCCCATGAGTCAGCCAAGGAGCAAAAGCATGCTGGTGCCACTGTGCTGGCTTTGACTCCAGTCTGGGCTGGGACTGCTCTGTGTTGGCCTTGACTCCAGTCTGAGCTGGTGCTGCTCTGTGATGGCCTTGACTCCAGTCTGGCTAGGGGGAGGAGGCAGAGCAGAAAGAGGAGAAATAAGGTTAAGAGAGAGGAGGGTTTTGGCACTGAAAGTCCAAAAACCGAGGAAAACTCTCATCCAGGGAGAACTGGGATATGGTTGGTCATTCCACTTCATTGAAGACCCCAGAGTCTGCTCCTCATGGGGCCCAGTGGCTCTCTGGACTGGTGTTCGAGGTGACTCACACGTGGGCACAGAGCTGCCAGCGGGCAGAGCTAGGAGGTGAACATGAGCCCAGGGTGCTTTGCCCCTATCCTGCATTTCTCAGGTTATTCCATGAGGAGGGACATCCAGGTCTCTCCACTATCTTGGCCAAGACCTTTCTCAGGATGGACGTGGTGATGGAACAGCAGAAAGAGGCAGGAGAGAGGTGAATTATGAGCCCTCGAGGAATCAAAGAATAAGGCCCTGCAGCCCACTGTGGCTCAGGGCTATGGGGTCCCAAGAGGGGACAGACTTAATCTCTGTCCTCAAGAAGTTGATGCTCCTCAGAAAAATGCAGCAGGCTTGCCTGACCCAGGTGCCTCTCTGTGCCGCCTATACACACACATGCACACACACATCAAGGAAAAATAGATGAAGGGTGTGCCTTATCAAGATTGCATTAGTCTCACTTCTCTTTAAGAATGTACATGTATTTGTTCAAGAAATATTTATGGAATATAAATCCTTAAACATGGTGTTCTGTCTAGAATATATTTGTCTCTCCCTTTCTTTATCTTCCTTCACCCCCACATCCCAATTCCATCCATTTCCAGGTCTCAGCTTAATGTACAGTATTTACTGAACACTGGAGCAGGCACAGTTCTAAGCACTTTGCACTGCTTTTTGTTTAAAATCCATCTAATCCCCATGAAAACCATATGATTCTAATATACCCATTTTACAGATAAGGAAACTGACCGGTTAACTGGTTTGCCCAATGGCACATGGTGTGGCTGGGGTGGTGACTTTCCTGATCCCCACTGCCCTGATCCTGCAGCCCCTGTGGTTAATCCTTGTTGTGGCACTTGTCACTGAGCTGTGTGACACCCCATCTCCTTGTTTGGCTTCTCCATGAGACAGAGTTCTTGGAGGGCTAGGCTCTTCCCTCTGTGTTCATCATGCTAGGCATTTAGAAGGAGCTTGGTAAATGCCTATTGGATGAATAAATGAACAACTTGATTGGTGAATGATCTGTCTCATTGGCGAAGGGAGCTCTGGGGCTGAGGTCCTTAGTGAAGGCGTTTGTCTTGTCACTGTGGAGTAGCCCGAACTGGCAGTGTGGGCCAAGAGGCTCCTCTTGAGCACAGGAGAAACCCAACCCTCCGTTCTGAGATTGGGGAATAAACTGATGTTTAATGACTAAAAGTTATGAGCTCTTTTGTTGTTTGGAGTGGAGTGAGATATTTTCATGAATTCTTAGGATAAAACTGAGATTTAGAGGAAATTTCATGATGTGGTGGTGTCCCCAGGCAAGTTGGAGAGAGCAAAGGCACAGGGGACAAGGAAGCTGCCATCACCTCATTTCTGGACCCAGGTGTGCGGCCTCACTATGCCCAGGTGTGTGGCATCACTGTGCCCAGGTGTGTACATCACTGTGCCCAGGTGTGCGGCATCACTGTGCTGAGCTCTGACTGTGCCAATTGCTGTTGCAATAAATGCTTCGTAGCTACATCCTGAAGTATCACTACTTCTGCTTGGAAAAACTCACACTATTTTTAGTTTCTCCAGCTCAAGAAAATAGCATTTCTTGTCCTCCTCACAAGCCAACTCATTGTTGATCTTGCCCAGTCTTAAAATGTTTAAACACTAAACATTTTGGAGCTTTGGAGCACTAGAAAGTGCTCCTTTTTAGCAATAACTAATCAGCGGTGGGGTGAAGTCCTTCTGTCCATTTCTATTTTCATATTTTGTGTTCCTTTCTCACATGCGAAAAATCATGACATTCCCTTTGTTGGGGTGGCGTGCAAGCTGGCTTCAATTCTTAGGCACACAATTGCTCTGGTTCATGCAGAGGGAGACAAGAATGAAGGGCCTGCAGGGCTCGGGGCTCCGGGAGCCTGGAGTCGCACGACTGGGGCTGCACACCGGCCTTGTTTATTTCAGAAAGCACTTCTCAGGCAAACACGAGGAGCGGTGCCTGGGTGCCTGGCAGAGCCGTGAGGGGTAAAGAGGGACAACTCACCATGGAAGGCACCCCAGGGACACGCAGCAGTTTACAAAATGCTTTCCAACCTTCATTTTTTTTTTTTTTGCAGTTTTTGTCTGGGGCTGGGTTTGAACCGGCCACCTCTGGTATATGGGGCTGGCGCCCTACTCCTTTGAGCCACAGGCGCCACCCTAACCTTCATATTTTTTGATGACTACACAGTTCTGGGAAGTGGGGCAGGCATAAGGCTTCATCCTCACCCTGCAATTGAGAAAGCAGAAAGGGGTGGGAATGAGGTGCAGGGCCCTGTGGAGCTAGGGAGTGGCCGAGCCAGCGTTGGAAGCCACAGCCAGAGGAGTGTGCTGACCTTCATGGTGGGTTAGAGATTCAGACTAACACTGGTGTGTACTAGGCTTTTCTATTTACTGGTTGAGTGTCTGCACAGTCACTTATCTACTCTGAGCCTCAGTTTCCTCAGCTGTTAAATGGGGATATTCTCCCCTTATAGGTTGGGTAGAATGCAATAACGAATGTGAAGTATTAGTTCAGGGCCTGGCATGTAGTAAGAGCTCAGTAAAATGGTCACAATGAGTAATTTCAATAACACTATTTCTCATTGCTGCTATCTCATTTTTATATTTTTCCCTATCTTGTTCCCTTCCCCGACCAGAGGTTCTTATCTATTATATCTTTCAACTTGCTGCCAAAGAAGCTGAGCAGAAACTACTGAGTCTTTAAATATTCATGGCACAGTCATACTTACTTTGGACGTCTCTGTTATGTTCTGGATCTGCTGAGAGACCTTTGCTGTCCTTTCAGAGTAAAGAGTGAGAAGGAGAGGCGACTGCCGCGGTATGGAGTCTGACCTGGTATCATCTGGGCAATGGCACATTTGTGGGGCTGTGGGTTTCTACAAAGGGGTTTATCTTGGCACCTCAGCAACATTAGGAGTGGGCAGTTGTCTAGAGCCCCATCTGTAGGGGACACAAAAACCCCACTGGAAGTTTAATATGATGGGAAGTATTTATCCAAGTTGCTTTTGGAGAAAGTTGTGTGAAGTTGGAAGCTCTTTTTCGGGTGAGCTGTCTGGGATATGGCATGGTCTCCCAGAGGTGGGTGCCAAGAACATAGGATGATCCCTAAATAGGGTGGAGACAGCCATCTGAGGAGCTTTGGGTTTGCTGGGTACCTTTGGGGCCAGAGCTGAATGGTTTGGGGCAGTGGAGGGTAAGTCAAGGATGAACAGATCAAAGGATGAACACTTTGATCTCTGAATTCAGGGGTTACTATTGTTTAAGGGTATCTAATTCTTTGCCAGCTTGGGGCAACCACATCCTGTGGCCAACCCTGCTTGGTACCTGTCAGGGAAGCACAGGGCTTGGCTTCCAAGGGCTCTAGTACGGGCAGAGGGTCCTCTATGATGCGACCCAGGATCCCTTTTCCAGGGGAATGCTGGGGTCTCTGTTATGTGTCTGGGCTGAGGCTGGAAAGCTGGAAAGAGAGGAAGGCCTGAGAAAGGGGTCTCGGGCCTCTCAAGTGAGTCTCCTCCTTTATGTCATTCACCGAGAGTGTCCCGCCCCATGACAGACTGAGTACTGGGCAGATGCTGTGGGAGGTCCTGGAATGGGTGTCCAGCTCCGGGGCCAACCTGGTCTCACTAAGAGGAAAACAAACGCTGCCAGGAAGTCAGGTGGCCAGGAGGTGGGATGCTCTCAGGCGTGGGACTCAGGAGGACTGCTGACCCAGAGGCAAAGGCTGGAGGGAGACTGGTCCAGTTCCTTCCAGCCCTCAGCCTACCGCATCTGCTTGCATTATGATTCCCTGGGTCTTGGGGTGACCATGGCTGAGGGGGTGACTGAGCCCTGTTCTGCCATGGTCACAGCCTCACTCTTTACTTCTCAGTGGAAGTGGTAAGCTCCCCGCCACCCCGTAAGAATGAGCTACAGCCCCAGGCCTCCTGCCCTCCCTATGGGCTGTGAGAACTGTCTATTCTGCATGTGCTGAGTGCCTGCTGTATGCTGACATGGTCTTTAATCCTCCCAATAAGCTTGCAAAGTCTGTATTAGAATCCCCATCTGACAGAGGAGGAAGCTGAGGCCAGGGATAAGGACTCAGCTCCACGTTGGATGGGTACCTGCTCCATTCTAGAAAGACTCTCCCTTCCCTGGGCGTCTTGTAGCTCTAATGTCCACACTGGATGTTTCCACTCTAGAGCCTGGTCCTGCCCTGCTTTGTGGGGCCTCCTCTGTGGGTCAGGGAGCTTTGGGACCCCCAGACACTAGCTGGTTGTGTGTGTGGGGGGCTGGGTTCCTGGCCCCAGCCTGGTACTGGACTCTCTCAGCTTATCAGGCACAAGTCGCAGCTGCTGGTGGTGAAGAGGAAGCGTCCAGGCAGTTGCTGGTGGTGCCCTGCCAGGGAAGAGGGAGGTGGCTCAGGGGATAGGTGGGACCCTTTTCACAGCGCCCTTGCAGCTGGTCTGAAGCTGGGGGTTTGTTGGTGGGGAACTCCCATACTGCTTTCCTTCCACGTGTTGGGGTGAGGCTGTGCAGGTATGAGAAGGAAGTGTGAGCTCTGGGCAAAGGTCAAGTACAGAGGATCAAAAGACCAATGTGGTATTTGCTTGTCTTCATTTCCTTGCCAAATGCCACCAGGGGAGCTGACTGGCAGCTGGAGCACAGAGCCGGATCTTGCACGAAATTTGAGCTCTGGGGTCATTCTCGAGTTCTGGACTGGGAGGGGGTCAGGGGTGGGGTGCAGATGTATTCTCACTTCTTTCCCAGCCAGGGGCACAGCTGGCTCGGTGGCCTAGCCCAGGACTGTGGCTTCCCACCCTTTCAGGAATCCCAGCTTGATTTCCTCTTTATATCATACCTAGAGACTCCCTTCTCTCTCTGCAGGTGAAAGCAGAAATTGAAAGGCAAAACCCGTGGCAGCAAGGCCTTGACAATCGCTTGTAATTTCTAAGTGCAGGGTAGAAAAAGTGACAAGTTTATGGTGAATGCTCTTATTCTTCTGTGTTGGGGGAAAAATCCTGAGGCCTGAGGTGCCCCCTTTTTAAGTGGTACCATCTCAAGACTGCAAACGATTCTTCTCCACCCCACTCTTGGTATATAGTTGGAACACTACTTCTTGGGAACGTTTACATTACGATTTCCTAGCTGATGTTGCTGGGTTTGAACTAACATCCATGCTAGGCTTTATCTCCCTGGGGCAAGAATGGTGAATATATTACATTTCATGTGCCACCTTGGCTAAATCGTGGTGATGACCTGGAACTCTGTGTTGGGAAGAAAGCTCTGGCCAAACTCCTGAGAAACCAGTGCTGTGATTGATTAGCAATGTCTGCCATGGGCATGGAGGAGAGGGGTGGGGGCTCCTGGGCCATCTTCTGTTCAGGGGATTAAATTAAGCTTCCCCACCCTGCCTGTCTAGTCACCAGACCTTTACCATAAAAGGTCCATCTTCTTCTACAGGGGTCCAATACGTTGTGGTCAGCATGGCGCCTTCCTCCAGAATGGCCCAGTTTCCATAGTGACCTTCCTATGAAACAGACACCATCAGCTCTGTTGCCTACTCCCTTGGAAGTGTGGACGTGACTTTCCTCTCGGGTCTCATCAGCAGCACTAATGCATGTGCACCTAAGGGTCTAGGCATGTGACTTTTTCCTTACTGTGTCCTGAATTCACAGTGCCCTTTTCTACATCTTTGCATCTATATATGCTCTTCCCCTTGCCTGGAACATTTGTCCCTGTCTTCTCATCCTTTAAGGCCCAGGTAACACGTTACTTCCTCTGTGAAGTCCTTCTTGATTCTTTTAGGCAGAATCAGCCCTCTTTCCATCACCTGTATTCCCCCAGCGTTCTGCTCATTTCTCCATCTGCACGTTGACATCTAAGCAGACAAGTAAAGACACAGCATGTGGGTTTTCCTGAGACCTGCTGCCTCCCGAGGGTGGAGACCCCTGTGATGGGCTAGTGGGGAGCTTGGCCAAGGTTTACTAAAGGAATCCACATGAGGATGGATGGACTTCAAGATGTGTTGTAAAGCAACTGGAATTTTGATTCCCATTTGTTCAAACTGCCAAGGACGTGGCTTAAATTGTGCTTGTTGGAATGCGAGAAAAGGAGGAAGGGCAGTGATTAAATGTGCTTGATAAAAACTTCTCTGTTTCGTGTTTGGAATAAAAAAGGGAAGCCTGAGATAAAACAGCAGTTGTTTCAGATCTGAGTAGATTTGTCCAGGCAGGGCTTTGCTGGTCTAATCGTCCCTGGGGGATCCCAGAGGTGGGGAGGGTGGCAGGGAGCCAGTTCTCCATAGGCGGGGCAGTGTAAGGGGTGGTAGTGGGACGGAGGTTGGAGGGGCAGTTGCTATGGGGGAGGGCAGGTTGGTTTCACTGAGGGGCAGCCTGAGCTGAGGCTTGAAGGAAAAGTGGGAGTTGACCAGGCAAGGAGGCTGCCCTAGGCAGGAACAGCATGGGCAGGGCATGAGCCCTGTGTACTAAGTGCCCCGAGTCCCCAGCATTGTGCTTGAGCAGGGGAAGGTTCCACGGCTCCTTCCTCATCTAGACCCCCAGCTCTGCGAGGCTGAGCCCTGGCAGGCAGTGAGCTGTCGATGGCCTGTTCATTGTACCAGCCCCATTTGAGGGCTCAGTAGCTGCAGGTCACTAGTGGCTGTTTTACCAGGTGGCAGAGCCTTAAAGCCTTGAGCAAGTTAAACTGCTGCTTCGGTTTTCTCATCTGATGAAAAGGGGATGATAACGTTACCCAGAGACGATGGGCACAAAGTGTGCGGTGCCGCCCGGCTCAGGAAACCCCATTCGTTACGTTGTTACTGGTATGCGCCTAAGTCTGAAAGGGACCTGGACAGGAACCACCCCTGGGTGCTCCAAGCCTCTGCAGTTCCCTCAGCCCTGCCCCCCAACCGCGCCCAGGTTCCGCCGCTGCTCCTGTGCCTGTGCTGCCGAGAGCCTCGCCGCCTTGGAGTTTGGCTTCGGCAGCAACTTTCCCTAACACGGGTGTCCACCTGGGTGTCAGCCCTCATTAATCCTTCTTCTCCTGTCCCCTGCCCTCTGGCTCTCTGGGACTCTCAGCCCCTCCCTGGGCAAAAAGCCAGCAGAGCTATATGCTGGGGCAGGAGAGAGGCGTTCACAAAGGACAGAGCCACGTTTCTGATCTGCTGGGAGGCTGCTTTGTCAGTTTGGTTTGGGTTGTGGGTATATGGTTTATTTGGATCCAGATGACATCTCCTGACTCATTATGGCCACTCTTAAGAGAAAGGCCAAGAGCATGGGGCAGGATAACCTGTCTTGCATTTTGCTACTTGGCCAGTTTCTGTCATATGCAAATATGAGCTTTGCTGTGGGCTCCAGGAGAGGTGGTGTTCCCAGCACAGGGGCCCAGCCTTGCTCTTGCCTGAGCTGTGCTTACAGCATCTTCTGCCAGTCAGGAAGGCCTCAGTGGCTAGAGGTGAGGACAAGTACCTCCTCAGCCCTTGGTGGGATCCATCAGCTCCCTGGAGAAAACAAGTGGCCTGTCCCAGCTCATGAAGGGGGCAAGGCCTGGTGTGGGCTGCATCCTGGTCCCGTGCCCCTTACTGCGCACTGTTGGGCCTGACAGAGTCTCCCCAAGGGCCCTGGCAGTTGCCTCCTCCTCGCCTCACCCCCTAGCCTTATTATGGCCATTCCCTCCTGTTTTGTTATGTGGAGCTCAGGATCCATTCATTCACTCATTCATTTAGCTAATATTTACTAAGCACTGACTGTTTGCTGGGCACGCGGAACGCAGTGGTGAAGGCTGCATCCCCGAGCTTACTGTCCAAGAGAGTGAGACACTGATCAAGTAATCCCATGTGCAAATGTGTGGTCAAGGCTGCAGCCAGTGCCTGGTCTGAGGGTGAGGGCCAGCTGATTCGAGTGGTTTTTATTTAAAGATTCCCAGGTAACTTTAAGGCAGTGTTTTTCAACCTTTTCTGTCTCACTGCACACTTGAACCTAGTTAAGCTTCTGCAGCATGCTTAAATTATGTTAATAATAAAAAGAGTTAAAAAAAGAATATATTTACTTGCTTTGAACTTCTTTTAAAAATAATTTAATTAATGATCTTAAAAAATTTTTGAGGCACACCTAAGATCCTCTCAGGGCAGGATGGTTGAAAATCACTGCTCTGAGGCAAAGCAGGGTTGAAGACCCCCCATATGAGAGGTAGCTTAGAGTTGGGGTGCTTTGGGTACTGTACCTAGGCGCTTTCAGCAGTGTCCTGTCTGTGTGACCTCATGTGGGACATTTCCATATGGATCACATCAAAATGCAAAATCGCTGGTAACATACTCAGCAGTCATCTTTGATCTTTATTTTTCCACTTAAATGGTCCCTGAGCCTTACTCTAGGGTCTGAGCTGGGATGAGGTTGAGAGAGTGGGGGAGGGTGTTTGTATTCACATAGCACTTGGTAAATCATGAAGAAAGCTGAGGACATAATCTTAACTTTTTAAAATCAATTTAATTTTTTGAATAGATAATGTATTAAAAAAGAAGGTTTAGGGAGGATGGGTAGAGGGAGGGAAATTGGTGGGATCACACCTATGGTGCATCTTAGAAGGTTACTGGTGAAACTTACTAAATGTAGAATATCAATGTCTTCATATAGTGATTAAGAAAATTCCATGAAGGCTTTTAAAAATTTTTTTTATTTTTTTATTTTTTTTTTTTTTTGATACAGAGCCTCAAACTGTCACCCTGGATAGAGTGCCGTGGCATGACAGCTCATAGCAACCTCCAATTCCTGAGCTCAAGTGAGTCTCTTGCCTCCGCCTCCCAAGCAGCTGGGACTACAGGCGCCCACTACAACGCCCGGCCATTTTTTAGGGGGGTTGAAGCCGTCATTGTTGTTTGGCGGGCTGGGGCTGGATTTGAACCCTCCAGCTCAGGTGTACGTGGCTGGCGCCTTAGCCCATTGAGCCACAGGCGCCGAGCCTAAAAAAAAAAATTTTAATTAACTGCTACATGGCATAATAAAACGACTAACCATTTTGTCTAAAAAAAAAAAAAAAAAAGGAAAAAAGGCCAGGAGCAGTGGCTCACACCTGTAATCCAAGCACTTTGAGCAGCCTAGGTAAATGGATTGCTTGAGGCCAGAAGTTTGAGGTTTCAGGGAGCTTTGATGACCACACCATTCTAGCCAGGGTGATGGAGCCAAACTCTGTCTCTAAATAAATAAACAAACAAATAAGCCCACGCATGGTATCACTTGAGCCCAGGAGTTTGAGGCTGCTATGCAGTTTGAGTGAGCTACGACGGAGCCACTGTACTTCAACCTGGGTAATGGAGACCTTTATCTCTAAAGAAAAAAAATTTTTTGTTTGTTTTTTTTTATTTTTGGTAGAGACAGAGTCTTAGTTTATCACCCTCGGTAGAGTGCTGTGGCGTCACACAGCTCACAGCAACCTCCAACTCTTGGGCCTAAGCGATTCTCCTGCCTCAGCATCCCGAGTAGCTGGGACTACAGGTGCCCGCCACAAAGCCCTGTTATTTTTTGGTTGCAGTTTGTCTGGGGCCGGGTTTGAACCTGCCACCCTCAGTATATGGGGCCAGCGCCCTGCCCACTGAGCCACAGGTACCGCCAGGGGAAAAAAAAAAGTTTTCATGAAAGCCATGTCTCTCCCCTAAAACCATGCTTCTTTTTGCAAGGAGGGTGGGGACACAGCACTGGGTGGATGTCCCACTAAAACCCCAAAGCCAGTTTCTTTTTTTTTTTTTTTTGAGACAGAGCCTCAAGGTGTCACCCTGGATAGAGTGCTGTGGCATCACAGCTCACAAAAACCTCCAATTCCTGGGCTCAAGTGAGTCTCTTGCCTCTGCCTCCCATGTAGCTGGGACTACAGGTGCCTGCCACAATGCCTGGCCATTTTTTGGTTGCAGCCGTCATTGTTGTTTGGCAGGCCCGGGCTGGACTTGAACCCACCAGCTCAGGTGTATGTGGCTGGTGCCTTAGCCCGTTGAGCCACAGGTGCAGAGCCAAAGCCAATTTCTATTGGAAGAGGGTAGTAGAGGGAAGTCAGGGCAGGGAGTTCTCCCCTCCCCAAGTCATTCCCACCTCCAGGAAATCTCTTTCTTCCTGCTCAGGCACTTCCTCTCCCCGCCTCCTCAAACCCATACTCTGGCTCAGAAGATCCCGCAGTCCATTAAATTGAAAAAACAGAACTCCAGATCCCCTTTCCTCCCTGCAAGGAGGGTTTAATTTCCAAACCTTCCTGGCAGGTGAAGAGAAACATCTGTATCCGTCCCACCAGCACAGCCAAGAAAAAACGATTCTGTTTCCATATGCTGCCCAGCCAAGCAAGATACTTCAGTGCTGGGTCTCTACTCCACTGGACCAGGACGTTGTGCTTACCCTTGATTTTCTGTGTGCCCTCGGGCAAGCCTCTAGCCCTCTCTGGACTGCAGGTAAAAGGGTTCAATGGGATGACTTCTGAGGTGCCTCCCACTACAAGAGCCCCATTTATTGGGTCATCTACTGGCTGTAATCAACCAGCCACCCGACACTTGACTTTTTTCCATCTAATGTCAATCAAGGAGCCCCTTGGACAGAAAACGTGTTATGAATGAAAGGAGGAAAGTTCTTAATGCTGACAACACCATCTGGATCCCTGAAAATAGAGTCCGAGATGACGATTCAGCACAGTAGGTGCCATTAGGGAATAGGGACATGAGACAAGGAAATGAAGGGGTTCTTAGGGGGTGAATTACCAAGCCAGTTACCATGAGGGATCCCACTGGACATTAATCCCACCAGGGACCTAGAAGACCATCGAAGTCTCACCTCTGAGATAGCCCTTCCTAGGCCCAAACGAGCCGGAGTATTTATACTCAAATCCAAGAGCCTTTAGTTAACAGCTGCCCCTGGCCACCTGCACAGGCACAGAGTTGCAGACATGACAGCTGCAAGTCCCCCAGATCTCACTAAGAGCAGGGGAATGTGACCCAGGCTCAGATAGCCACTCTATTTGCACACATGCTCCCTGGCTGTGGGACCTGGGGTGGAAAATGGGCACAGAAACTTTCATTTTGATATATCTGGCCATAACCACTTGGTTCTACAATGAATAATATTTTTACAACCTTTATAATACCTTTAAAATGTACCCAAAGGTCAGGCATAGTGGTTTATGCCTCTAATTCTAGCACTCTGGAAGGCCAAGAAGGGTGGATCACCTGAGCTCAGGAGTTTCAGACCAGCCTCAGCAAGAACGAGACTTGTCTCCACTAAAAATTGAAAGAAGAAAAACCTAACTGGGCGTCGTGGCAGGTACCTATAGTCTCAGCTACTCAGGAGGCTGAGGCAAGGGGATTGCTTGTACCCAAGAGTTTGAGGTTGCTGTGAGCTATGATGCCATGGCACTCTACCCAGGGAACAGAGTGAGACTCTGTCTCAAAATAAAAAGATAAAATAATATGAAACGAAATGTACCCACAAAATCTTTGAAGTTCCTCCTAACCAGAGACAAAGTGTACGTCCCCTCCCCTGAAGCCCGGGCAGGACTTTGTGACTGCTTAGGTGCACAGTATACAGCAGCAGTGATGTTGCCTGACTCCTGAGGCCAGGTCAGGAAATGGTTTCTCTTGGGACACCTGCTCTCAGAGCCTTTGGATGCCTTGTAAGAAGTCCAGGTACCCTGAGGACACCAAGTGGAGAAAACTTGGGGGGGAGGGAGGAGAGAGGAAAGGAAAGAGAAAAAGAGAGAGATAGATGGCCATGATGGAGCCCAGATGTTGGAGTCATCCCATCCCAGGCACCAGATACTTGAAAGAGAAGCAAGAACCACCCAGCAGGCTTGGTGCCCATTACACAGGGGTTACGGCACCGGCCACATGCACCAAGGCTTGTGGGTTTGAACCCAGCCAAGGCCAGCTAAACAACAATGACAACTGCAACAAAAAAGAAAAAAAAAAAAAAGGCTCAGCGCGTGTAGATCAAGCAGCTAAGGCTCCAGCCACATACACCTGAGCTGGCGGGTTTGAATTCAGCGCGGCCTGCCAAACAACAATGACCGCTGCAACCAAAAAATAGCCAGGCATTGTGGTGGGTGCCTGTAGTCCAAGCTACTTGGGAGGCTGAGGCAGGAGAATCGCTTGAGCCCAGGAGTTGGAGATTGCTGTGAGTTATGATGCCACAGCACTCTACCCAGGGCAACAGCTTGAGGCTCTGTCTCAAAAAAAAAAGAAAAAATAGCCGGAGTCCTGGTGGGTGCCTATAGTCCCAGCTACTTGGGAAGCTGAGCTTATGCCCCAGTTTGAGGTTGCCGTGAGCTGTGATGCCACAGCACTCTACCGAGGGTGACATAGTGAGACTCTGTCTCAAGGAAAAAAGAAAAAAAAAAAAAAAGAACCACCCAGCAGAGCCCAGACAACTCCAATCTCGGAAGCACAGTGAAGTCACTGTTTGGGGTTGTTATACAGCCATAGAGCAACCATAATATTGCTATTATCGTTATAGCCTGGGTTGTACACCCCTGCTGCCCCCTGAAAATAAAGATATCCTGAAACTGTAGAATCTCAGATCTCAAAATATGACATTATTTGGAGATAGGATCTTTACAGGGGTGATCAAGTTAAAATGGGATCATTTGGATACAAAAGGGAAAATAATTTGGTAATATGGATACAGAGACAGGTGTGTGTAGAAGGGAACGCCAACACATAGGTGAATAGATTGGGATAGAGAGTGTATAATACTCATCCAGACACTCTGTGTTCAACAAAGGTGCCAAAGAAATAGAGGTTAAGACAAGGAAACAGTCCCTGAATAGGGCAGGGGAGCTCCCCACATCCCCTTGAGTTCAGGCCCTTGCTCACCTTTTAACATTTTTGTCCTAGCCTCAATTTTGTCATCTGTGTAATGAGTACAAAATGGCCTATTTCACAGAATTATAGGGAGACATATTGAAAAAGGTGGGTCCACTGGTACCATCAGGAAGGAGGTGTTACGGGATCTCCTGGAGTTTGGAAAGTCCTGGGAGGACCCTATCCTGCAGGTCTGCTCTCAGGGACTTAATTTCCATGGAGATAGCAATAGGGAGCCAAGGAAGGTTTGAGCAGGAGTGTGACATGCTCCTATTGGTGCCTGGAAGAACAAGCCTGGGGTTGGGGGGTTGGGGAGGAGAATGATTCTGCACTACAAGGGATGGGGGTCCTGGGAGCTCTAGGTTTCAAGGGCCATGAAGGTAGAGCAGGGCCCAGAGAATGTGCCTGAAGAGTAATTTCTTTTTTTTCTTCCTTTTTTTTTTTTTTTTTTTTTAGAGACAGAGTCTCACTTTGTCGCTCTCAGTAGAGAGCTGTGGCGTCACACAGCTCACAGCAACCTCCGACTCCTGGGCTTAGGCGATTCTCTTGCCCCAGCCTCCTGAGTAGCTGGGACTACAGGCACCCACCACAATACCTGGCTATTTTTCTTTTCTTTCTTTCTTTTTTTTTTTTTTAAGACAGAGCCTCAAGCTGTCACCCTGGATAGAGTGCATCACAGCTCACAGCAACCTCCAATTCCTGGCTCAAGCGAGTTTCCTGCCTCCGCCTCCCAAGTAGCTGGGACTACAGGCGCCCGCCACAACGCCCGGCCATTTTTTTGGTTGCAGCCGTCATTGTTGTTTGGCAGGCCCAGGCTGGATTCGAACCCACCAGCTCAGGTGTATGTGGCTGGTGCCCTAGCCCGTTGAGCCACAGGCGCCGAGCCCCGGCTATTTTTCGGTTTTGCATTTCAGCCGAGGCTGGGTTTAAACCCACCGCCTTCGACATATGGGGCCGGCGCCCTACTTGATGAGCCATAGGTGCCGCCCAGCAATTTCTTTTTATTGGGAAGAATTTTGACACTATATGAGGTGAACAGGGCCAAATAGGTCACTGGGGCCACCAGCCAGTTGAGTGCTTCTCTTCTTTCTGTCCCTGGACTCCTGCTTCCACCCACTCCCTCCCCCCTACGTTTCCCCACCCCCTGCAGCCAGGATGGAGCAGGAAGGTGGGTCTGAGTCTGGGGAATGAAGAGCTGGTGATACCTGCAGCACCCACTTCCCTCTAGCCAGCCCCGGGTCGGGGTCATGACTGGTCCTGGCCTGGTTTTGGACTTTCATAAAACCTACATGAGGAACAATCCTAACACAGGATCTCATGGAAGCTGCTGCTGCTCCTTCTGACTGTTCTAGGGCCTACTTGTTGAGACCATTACT
>CAUYRH010097408.1:0-79479 GCA_963574655.1 Perodicticus potto
TGTGGTGGGCGCCTGTAGTCCCAGCTACTTGGGAGGCGGAGGCAGGAGACTCGCTTGAGCCCAGGAATTGGAGGTTGCTGTGAGCTGTAATGCCACAGCACTCTCTCCAGGGTGACAGCTTCAGGCTCTGTCTCAAAAAAAAAAAAATGTTGACTATTCATATATTAATATAATATGCATGTCAAATCAAAAAAGGATGCCCTGGAGCAATAGTTATCAATCTTGGCAACACATACTATTGAGCTATTATGACCTACAGAGCTATTTTGAAGTCCTGGTACAGGAGCCTTGTCCACAGTGATTCTCATTTAATTCCCAGTCAGACCCAGCTCCTGAACTACCATGATGTGTTCCTGTCCACCTTGCTAACGTTGACATTTACCACGTTGATCTTGTAACCTTTCAAAGTACTTTTAGCTCCTCAAATAACTGTGATATTCCCTTTGCATTGAATGCACTTTCCCACAACTCCTATCTATAGTTTTAAGACTCAGTCCACCTCTTCTAGGAAGAATTTTTGGTCAACTCCAGGTAACACTGTCTACTCTTCCCCTTTCAAATCTATATGTTCTTATATCCTTGTGATTGTGCATCTTTCTCTACACATGGTCTTCTCTTTCCCACATTAGTGATGATGTTGGAAAGGAAGGCCTTTTCCTCATGTCATTTTCATAAAGATATTTTCAACAACCTTAATAGCTTGCAGGCACAGCTACTATTTTCTGGAAATATCACACTTAACCTGGAGTAAAAGTTAGTCTTTTTTTTTCTGTGTTTGCTTATATAGTACCTTATTTACTGATCTCATTTTATATTAGTATAAGTATTAATAATAAGATCTTGTTTCTCTGTTACAGATATATTTGTAATAAAATGTCTGAGAACTCAAATGGAAATTTTGAAAAACGCATTCTTCTCATTAATTATTTTAAAACCTCCCCTTGGAATCATTACAAACATGGCATGAGAAAGTTTTTATCAAAGAAGAATGAAGCCCAGAAGCCGATCTTTTATTTTGCTTGAGAGTTTCACATCAACATAAACTGGGGAAGTGGCAGCTGTTACTTTTACGAAAGTGATAGAATTCCCTGGCAGATGGGACTGGCTCAGCCACAGACCCCTTGGAGGCTGAGGGAGTCGTACATTCTGAGCTCACATTTGCAATTCTGGGCAAAATTTGCAAAATGGCTTCTCAGCAAGAAGTCTATATTTGCATACTCAAATTAGATCAGTCCAAATATGAATGCCACCGACCTGGTTTCCATGTCAAATCATTACCCTCTGGCAACACTGATCTATCCATCTTGATTATTTATTATAACCTCTAGCTTTGAAAATTTAACCTTAAATTTTAAACTATGTTATTCTCCCTGTTTCTTCATGACTTTCAAGTCATCAATCATAGTCTAGAGAAAATTAAGTTCCCACTGCATTCTTTTATATACCCTAAAGGATATAGATTCCCTCAAATAAGCTCTAAAGAAAGACTGGGCTCGGAAATAAAGAAAACATTTTAAAATGGATTTATTTCCCAAATAAAAAATCTTGCTGAACCTTTCTTTATCTCAGTCTGTTCACTATAAGGTTATGTAGTAACATAATAATGACAAATCATGATTATGTAAGAATTCCTCCCTTTCTACGTGCTACTTTAAAAAGATAGTCAGAAGGCCACTTGCATTAGAATCAAATGCATATTCTCGTTCCATCCGTAATGAGAAAACTTGCACTTGTAATCAGTACCCTAGGTGATTTCTGGGAACCATAAAGTTTGAGGACTACCAAATCACTCCATATTGTTCTGAAAATGACACACTCTAGATAAAATGGCTCTCTGAATTCTCCTTTCCATAGTCTGCTGGGTGCAACTGGAACGCTGTTGGCATTTATACTTTGCATGCTGGGCAGGCCATATTTGTCCCTCAGGGTCTAATACTGATAGTCAAGAAATTTAGTTTCCTGTGCCCATAGAACAGAATCCAATTATTGTAAACCTTATAATTGACTGTTTTTCTTTTGCATTTTAAACTTCAAATCACAGGCTCTTAAAATGGAGTTATACTCTTGCTTACTCAGCAATAAGGATTCTTTTAGAAACAGCATGAGCTTAAAAAAAAAAGTCCAAATAAGCCTCTGCTTAGCATTTTTTGTTTGTTTGTTTGTTTGTTTTTATGTGACAAGGTCTCCGTCTGTTGCTCTGGCTACAGTGTAGTGGCATCAACATGGCTCATTGTAACCTCCAACTCCTGGGCTCAAACAATACTCTTGGCTCAGCCTCCTGAGTGACTGGGACTACATGTGCCCACTACCATGCCCAGCTAATTTTTCTACTTTTTTGTAGAGATGGTGTCTTGCTCTTGCTCAGGCTGGTTTTGAACTCCTGAGCTTGAGCAATCCACCCATCTCCGTCTCCCACAATGCTAGGATTGTAGCATGAGGCACCTCCCAGCCAGCTTCGTGTTTCAGTCTGCTCAGGTCCCGTCCTAGATTCAGTTAGATGATTTTCAGATAATAATGGAAAATGCTTATAAAAAATTATGATGATTATTTAGTATAGAAACCATCATTCTCATTTTGATAATTTTAATTAACTTCTCTCTTTAATCCCAAATGTATGCTCATTATATATTTATCAAAAGTTTAATTTATCATTATTGCCCAGTAGTTTGTAAGAACTGCCAAAAGCCTGTGGAGTGTTTAGATAGCCACAACTTTATAAATATTTCTCTCTTCCTTTTACATATTCTCATAAGAAAAGACTCTTTATAGTCTTATGATTACATATATTCTCTGAAGAGAAACCAGAGCATAGTTACCCTGCAAAAAGACCACTCCATAACAATTTCAACATTTCCTGCCAAAAACCTGAGCCTGTGGTAATGTTTAAACATTGTATAAAATGACACACATTCCATATATGAGGTGTGATTAAAACATAAGACAAGTCGCACACGAAAATGGTTCTCATTACTTTATAATCACACCTCATACATAATCTCAGGCAATCAGTCATGGAATATAATTTTTAAAACCCTCACCCTATTGCCCACCTACCTCTAATCCACTTCCCCTCTGGCCACCCCAAGGTGAGAGAAAGTAGATTGCCATCCAAAGACATCTGGTTTGGAATACAGGGGAGCAATCAAACATCTTCAGCAGGGGTGTCAGCAGGGATCTGCCACCACTGAAAACTCAGCACTTATGTGATCTTGACATTACTTCTGGCTGCTCCACATGGGATCGCTCTAGGCAGAATTGTGCAGCGAGCGAGGTCTGGTTTCTGCACCTCATCTCCCCATGGTTTCCAGAGCTGCTCTGCGTTTCCTACGCCTTAGAGTCTTCTTCCCCGGCTTGTGTTCACAGGCGTTCTGAATTAGTCTTTCTTTTCTCAGTTCCTACGAATCAGATGTATCTATCACGTGTCCTCTCCCACCATTTGGTTCGTTTCAACTCGTAAGCACTTAGGGTGAGGGTGTTTGAGCTCCTGGCTTCTGTCGGAGACTACGGCTTCCCAGCCTGGCAGAACGGCCACCCTGCGGGGTGCGGTCCTCTATGAGAAAGAACGCCCTCCTTTCCAAATGTATGAACTTTGTCATTCGTCAGGGGACATGATTGGTGCCAAGGCTGGGATCTGTGGAGAATGCCAGTTCCTCCCAGTCTGATCACTGACGCCTGCACCAGCCCATCGGCAGCTCGGCTGATTCTCATCTGGCTGGGAGGAATTCCGGTAAGCTGAGGACACCGGCATTAAGGATGAAAATCTCGGAGACTTTATTTCTCTTTACCCCTTCCCTTCATTTCTTCCCAGTTCCTGTCCCAGTTCCCTCCATCTGAACCCCAGAAGGAATGTCTTTGCCAACCCCGAATTTAGGGCGGGGCTTCCTGTTCTCAGTTCCCTCCATCCAGACCCCAGAAGGGACCGTCCCTTTTGACCTCAGGTTTAGGAGGAGCCTTCCCAGTCCAGTCGGATTCATCTGGTCCCTAGAGCTTTGCGAGGACCCTCGTGCTAATGGCCCTCAACACAACACCTTCACGAAGGGCATGCAGTGACAGGGAAGCTTACTCCCAAGAGGTCTGATAGGCCTCTGACTGTCAATCCCTGACAGCTGCCTTAGTGACTCCCGCAGCTTACAGGTTAAGAACTGCGGAAAAATTGCAAATGTTTGAGATCCAGGATAAAGCTAACCTGGGATGATTCAAAACTTTGCTAGCCACAGTGAGGTTTTTTACCTGTTTAGATTGGTTTATCTGCATGCTCGGTTGGAAAAAAAAATGTGATTAAACTCCCCAAAAGCAACGAAGATCATTCCATAATTAGTATTCCAAGTCCTCGAAAAGAAGAATCTCCTTTAGCCTCCCTTAAGGAGAATAATTTCAAATTAAACAAATTTCACAAACTAGAAAAACCTGAAGACAAATGGCACGTGTGAAAAATTTAGAGTTGACTTCTTCCTTCTTCCCTTACTCTTCCTCCCATCTCTGGTCCCCCTTCTCCCACAGCCCCTGTGACCCCCTCCCCTCCCACCCACCCAGACCCTCTCGGCAGGGGTGTCCCTGCTAGCCCCTTTCAGGATTATGGGAGGTGATGATGATGCCACTAGATCAGATTTTGTTTCCTGGGAAAAGTCTGAATTTCTGACTCTCAAAAAGGACTTTCTCAGCCCCAGATAAACTCTTTAGGTTTTAGTCAATTTAACTTGTTACCACCTACGGGCCTGGATATCCAGATCTCTACCATTCAGGATTCCATGGAGCTGATGGGGCCCCAGCTGGGCAGCATGGCCTTGAGTGGGCCACAGAACCCCCATCAGCTTGCTGCTTTGGCCAGCCTCTTGGCAGGAGGGCTGGGGGTGAAGCAGGCCTGTGTGTGTGGTGGCACCCTGAGTGCAGCAGCTTCACGCAGGCCTCTAGACCCCTTGATGCCAGCCAGTGCTTGAGCCTGGGTGAGACCAGTGTGTCTGCTTCTTTAGTGGGCACCTTAGGCATACTGAAAGGGGCTGCCAGGAATAGGATTAAACTCCGGCAAGGCCTGTCCACTGGCATCTTGGAGAAGCTGCCAGGGGGCTGCTCCAGGGAAATTTGAGGGACATTTTTTGTACTTGGGCTGGGCCTCTGGGAGAGCTGGAAATTGCTGTCCCTGATGAGACCGTGCAGTCTGGGGAATGATAGATAACGGTTATTCATGGTGGATGGCTGTTGCTACAGAGGACTGCTCGCTTCTTTGCATATTTGCATAGAGAAGGAGCATGTTGAACATGAGAGAGATGTCTTTGTAACAGGGTGCTTTACAGAGGCTTTGCATGGTGGTCCCACGGTGTTTCTATCGTTTTGGGAGTCTGAGATTCAACCCTACCTGTCTAAGTAAAGTTGGCCTCCTTGTAAAATCCTGTGGTGAATTCTAGTGACTCTTGTATGTTGCCCCGACATCTATTTTTGGTCTTCCTCTAGCACATTCAAACCCCTGTTTCTTTTTTTTTACTTTTTGATTTTATTTATTTATTTTTGAGACAGATTCTCACTTTGTTGCCTCTGGTAGAGTGCTGTGGTTTCATAGCTCACAGCAACCTCAGATTGTTGGGCTCAAGTGATTCTCTTGCCCCAGCCTCCTGAGTAGCTGGGACTACAGGAGCCCGCCACAATGCTCAGCTATTTTGAGATGGGGGGGTCTCACTCTGGCTCAGGCTGGTCTTGAACTTGTGAGCTCAGGCAATCCACCCATCTCAGCCTCCCAGAGTGCTAGGATTATAGGTGCGAGCCACCGCACCTGGCCTTAAACCCCCCTTTTTAAGGGGGCTCGAATTTTCTTTCTCTCTGTGCTCTGAGACATGGATTGCTACCCTGCACAGGTTGGGGGTCTTGGATGGTGCTTGGGCAGGTTGCAGGACTGCAGCCAACAGCAGGTTGACTCCTTGGGCTGAGCCACCTGTGGGTAGTGGGCGCTGAGTGGTGATGCGCGGTGTCCCCTCAGCTCCAGTCAGAGCGTGGCAGCGGGGCAGCGCCACTCAGGAGGCAGCAGCAGCTCTGTGGAGATGGCGAGATGGTAGTGGGGGATGCACAGGGATAGCGAGTGCCTGCAATGCTTGGGTAATCCCGGGAGGTGGGCGAGGGGGAGCTGGTGGGTACACGACACCCAGTCACATTGTACACGACAGAAGCTGGCCTGGCACGGGTAGTAGGGAGCTGGCGGCAGTGGAGGTGAGCCCTGCGTAGCCTGGGTACTCTGGGGCTGAGAACACAGATTGGCGTCTGCTGCTGTGACCTGGGACAGCAAAGTTGTTGGAACCCTACTGTGCCCGAGGCTGCTGCCCAGTCTCCAGCCAGCTCCCCAATCAGCTCAGGGGCCTGTTGTGGTGGGGGAGCCCCCTGGCAGCTCAGATTTCCGAGGGGGTGTGGATCCCCGGGATCTCTTCCGTAACCCCTCCTCTGCGGTGGACACCCTCCCCAGGTACCTTCTAGGCTGCGGTATAGAGCATCCTGCCCCTTTCCGGTTTCGGAGTCTCCCTCACGTCTGATGATTCACAGCGATCCCTGTGACACAGCCCTTCTGTGGGAACCTCTCCCCAAGACTGTCCATCCTTTCCTGGAGCTCAGGCTGCATCAAGTCGTCGTCTTGGCCTCTCCCCTCAATTGTGTCTTTAACGTGACAATTTTAAGACTTTTGTCATCTGCTGACCATTATTGTTTTACTTTGATTCCTCTCAAAAAATGATTTATAATCGACTTTTTCTTCTTCAAGAAAATTCATGGCGGGGCGGCGCCTATTGCTCAGTGAGTAGGGCGCGGGCCCCATATGCCGAAGGTGGCGGGTTCAAACCCAGCCTCCGCCGAACTGCAAAAACAAAAAAAATAGCCGGGCGATGTGGTGGGCGCCTGTAGTCCCAGCTACTCGGGAGGCTGAGGCAAGAGAATCGCCTAAGCCCAGAAGTTGGAGGTTGCTGTGAGCTGTGTGACGCCACAGCGCTCTACTGAGGGCAATAAAGTGAGACGCTATCTCTGCAAAAAAAAAAAAGAAAATTCATGGAAAAGACTTTGATAAATAGTCTTAGATACAGATTTCTGATTGGATTAGGTAAAAAAACCTCCAGTAAGCTAATTAAAAAGCTGATACACTCATGAGGTTCGTTAACCCAATATTAAATAAAACAAGAATTAATTATGTGACACTGCATCAATAAAGGACTAAAATAATTTCTTTTATTTCTTAAAACTTTTAATTTCCAAATAATTATAGATGTACAGAAAAGTTGGGAAGTAGGATAGAGAGTTCCCATGTGCTTCCATACAACTTTCCCTAGCATCGTACAGTCTTGTACATTTGTCAAAACTGAGAAATTAACAGTGGTGCAATAGTCTTAACTACAGACTTTATTTGAGAGAAGAGAAAAAAAATTATGTTTAAAAAAGAAAACCTATAACACATCTGCTATAAATTTCTAGCCCTTTGTTTTTGAGTTTTTATTATTTATCTACACTTCACACAGAATCCTGGGTTATGTTTTGGCTACAACAAATCTTTAAAGAAGAATCAGGTTATGATTTTCTTCATGATGTTTTAGTTGATGCTGTAAAGAATATGCTTCCTTTTTTCTGTTCAAACACAAATTCTCTGGAATTGTCAAATTATTGTTATTTATTTCCCTCTGTTTTACTTCTTCTGAGAAAATCATCATGGTATTCTGATGACTAGAGATGATTCAACAAATCCTGTGACTATCCCTAATCTGGAATCCTACCAGGCCTGATCTGTTTTCCATTCCCAGTGTCCTGCTGCTGAAACTACACAGGCACCCTCCCTAGGGCCAGGGGCGATCGCAGAAGTGGGCATGTGAGATTGTAGAGCTAGTTTTCAGGAATAGAGTTTAGTTCAGATCATTCAAACCAAGGACAGGCCAAAATAGCTGGCATAATAGAGAATTCTGCCTCCTGGACCATTATGCGGTTCCTTTTCCTCTATCCCAGTCATGGAAAAATTCCTCTTTCCCATAGACTTAAAAAAAAATTCCTGAGAGGATATCAAGATATCAAGTGATATATGCCTCCTGGGTATAATTGTTCCCAGTTAAAGAGTTTGTGCAAGTAGAGATAATAAGAAATTCTGGCTGGGTGCCATGGCTCACGCCTGTAATCCTAGCACTCTGGGAGGCTGAGGTGGGTGGACTGCTTGAGCTCAGGAGTTTGAGACCAGCTTAAACAAGAGTGAAACCCCCATCTCTAAAAAATAGCTGGGTGCTGTGGAGGGTGCCTGTGTCCCAGCTACAAGGGAGGCTGAGGCAAGAGAATTGCTTTGAGCCCAAGAGTTTGAGGTTCCTGTAAGCTGTGATGCCATGGCCCTCTATGGAGGGTGACAAAGTAAGACTGTCTCAAAAAAAATAAAGAATTTTGATATGAGGACAATTAACGACAATTAATGATACGGTGGGGGCGAGGGAAGGGGAGAGCAGAGAGAGAAAGAATGAGGGAGGGGTGGGGAAAGGAAGAGCAGAGAGAGGGAAGGAGCGAGGGGGTGGGGTATTGGTGTGTGCCACACCTTTTGGGGGCAAAACACGATTGTAAGAGGGACTTTACCCAACAAATGCAATCAGCGTAACATGGTTTCTTGTACCCTCAATGAATCCCCAACAATAAAAAATAAATAAATAAAGAAATTCACTGGTCACCTAACGACAAATTACTAAAGATAATGCAAAAAGCATTGTGGAATATCTAGTCTCTAAATTTCTTAGGTCATGTGGTTTTAACAAAATGATTCTGTCTTATATAGCTAATTGCTAGAAGTCTGCATCTACAATTGAGATTAAAATAGATCAGTGCTTACAAATATTTTATAACTTTGCTTTTGGCTTCTGGTTTGGGGCTTTGTTGCTGAACAGGTTTTTTATTTTTTATTATTTTTATTTTTTTTTGAGACAGAGCCTCAAGCTTTCACCCTGGATAGAGTGCTGTGGCATCATAGCTCACAGCAAACTCCAATTCCTGGGCTCAAGCTAGTCTCTTGCCTCTGCCTCCCAAGTAGCTGGGACTACAGGTGCCCACCACAACGCCCGGCCATTTTTTGGTTGCAGCCGTCATTGTTGTTTGGCGGGCCCGGGCTGGATTCGAACTCGCCAGCTCAGGTGTACATGGCTGGCACCTTAGCCCGCTGAGCCACAGGCGCAGAGCCTGCTGAACAGGTTTTAAAGGGTTACTGAGCGCCTGCCCCATCTGTCCTAGAATACTTAGTTGGCCATAAGCCTCTTGGCTCTAAGTCCCTTGGCCATAAGGGCCCCACCGAAGGCCTGGATGGACCCAAGGCAGGTAATCACACCAGCCTGGCAATGACAGGACAAAATGAAAGCTTAGCCATTGGTGTTGCATCTGGCATAACTCTGCCAAGAGGGAGAAATGGGAAATAAAAACAAAATCTTAAACCCCTCCAACCGAACGGACCTACTTCTGGCCAAGGAGACCACAGAGAAACTTTAAAACTGAGTTCCCAGCCATGACAGGACGGGAGGTCAGACCTATTTTGTCATACCTTAATCCCATTAGGCTTTCTTCCCTAAGGCTGACTAGAACCAGCCTTTGGAATGACTTTCACCACCTCTAATTTCAACCAAAGCTGCCCCTCCCTTGCACGGTTTCAGCACTGCAACAGACCAGCATTCTTTCCTGATAAGAGACCCCAAACATGGCGTGGTTCTGGTCAATCTGTAGAGAATGCTCAGTGAGTTTCCATGTTCTCTCCATCTTTTGATGTCAGAGGGCCAAAAACTCCACCGTAAATCATTCTAATGCTGCCATTTTCTGAACATGAATCCTGTGAAGGAGCAGGAAGCTCATTTGTGCACTTTTATGTGTTTTCTTTCATAAATATTCATGACTCCTCCTCTACTCTGTTAAACATGTATATTCGGCCCACCTGCTCAGCATAATTCTTTCTTCCCTAGCCTTTGCCTGGAAGTGTATCCTGGAACCTATTGCTTCTCAGCCTGTCAAAATCTCTCCCCTGCAGGTTGAACCCTGTGAGAAATAAAGATTGCTTTTCCAAAAAAAAAGTAAAGTATGCTGAGCAGCTATTATACACCAGGTGCAGTGCTTCCTGCTTACAAAGACGAAATCCATGACTTAATTTCATGGAGTTTGTGGTTTAGCTGGATGAGACAAACTAATAAATTTAGTTACATAAAGTTAAGACATAGGTTTTTTTTTGGCTAATTGATGTATTCTAAGAACTAAAACAGTACTTGGTGAATAGCAGAGGCTCCATTAAATATGTGTTCATGAAATAAAAATATGCTAAGTTCTCAGCCAGGAGTCTACACTGGCTGCTGTGGGGATGAGATGATTCAAGAAAGATATCTGAAAAAGAGGACACCTGAGCTCAGTCTGCAAAAGATGAATAAGTTATTCAGAATAAGAAAGGCAGAGAAGGTACTTTGAACAAAGGCAAGAATAGGAACACGGCACGGGAATTTTACATAACACATCATATACACGGATAGTTTAACGATTGGATTTTATAATCCAAGGATTTGAGCAAAGAGCGGTAGGAGGCTCCTTGAGATGGAGATATATCGGGCAAGGTTATGTAGTACCTTTTTTACCATGCTATGAAGTCTACATTTTGTTCATTGTCATAGTTGCATTTTTTATAAATCTCTTGATTATGAGTTAAGAAATAGATTGGAGGAAGGATAAGTTTAGAGGTAGAGTGCACATCTGGGAGGCTATTGGAAGAGATGAAGCTTTTCGTGATAAAGATAGTGACCTTGAGCTGGCTTCAAAGACATAGGTAGCTAATCTGAGATATTACCCTTATTTGTGTATTATCGAGCCTTTATGTGTCAAAACCTTTTCTTTCAGGGAAAATATGAACATTCCCTTAACTTTAGTTGCCAGAAAGCTCAGAATTGATTATCTACTAAATACTGTACAGGTTGTTTAGAATTGGCTAGTCTAGTAGTAAAACTATTCCAATTACCCTCTGTAGTTTCGATATGCATTTTAAATTTCAAATATTTTTGTTGCAGTGAGTTTGTATACAATGCACATATATTAAATGCATAGCTTTAAGAATTTTGGAAATTGCATACACGTATGTAAACACCACCCACATTGAGATCTAGAATATTTCCATCACTCCACACCATCACCATGTTCTGCGCCAGGTGCTGCCAGGGCAAAGATGTCTTTCTGGTAGCTCCTCTCTGTTTGGAGCCATCAGTTTCTGATTTCTATTACCGTAGTTCTAGTAGTAAACATGGCTCTTGCACTATGCATAATGGAAGTCAGGTAAAACATATTCTTGTGTTTGCCTTCATTCACTCAGTATTATTTTTGTGAGGTACATTTATATCATTGATATCTTAGTAGTTAGTTCCTTTTAGTATCTCATTCATGGACATTTGAATTGTTCCAGGCTTTTGACTACTAACAAGAAAGCTGCTATAAACTTTCTATTAAAATCTTTTCTTTATGGAAATAGTTTTGATTTCCTTTGAGTAAGTACCTAGGAATGGAATTACTTGAATATAAGGTAGAAGTTATGTATAGTTTTATAATAAACTGTCAGTTTCTCCAAATGTTTGTAATGGTTGTTTCATATTCTTGTTAATATTCCTTTATTGCCATTCTGATACCAGCCTTTTAGTGAGTATGAAATTGTATGTTATTGTGTTTTTTATTTATATTTCCCTGATGACTAATGACATTGAATATTTACTGACCATTTGTGTATCTTTTGAAGTATCTATTTAAATATTTTGGTATTTTTTTAACCGGGTATCACTTAATTATTGCTTTGAGAAGTTCTTTATAATTTTGGATAGCAGACTTAAATCACATTTATGTATTGCAAATATCTTCTCCCAGGCCTATCTATTTGCTTAGTAGTATTCTTTGATGAGGAGAAATTTTTAATTTTGATGAAGTCCAAGTTATTTTTTTCTTTCATGATTAGTGCTTTTGATGTCCTAAGAAATCTTAGCATAGACCATTAAGTTATTTTCCTCTGTTTTCTTTATTAGAAATGTTATGGTTCTAACTTTCATATTTAGGTCTATAATCCATTTTAGAGTAATTTTTAATGTGGAATGAAGTATGAGGGCCAGGTTCAGATTTTTCTATATGAATATTTGACTATGCAGTTTGTTATAAAGATGTTCCTTTCCCCCACTGAATTGCACTGGCAACTGTTGAAAATTAATTGATTATAAACATATAGAGGTCTACTTTTGTACTCTCTGCTACTCTGTTCCAGTTCACTATTTGCCTCTCCTATGATCAAACTACACTGTCTTCATAACTGTGTCTTTTTTTCTTTCATTTTTTTTTTTGATACAGAGTCTCAAGCTGTCATCCTGGGTAGAGTGCTGTAGCATCACAGCTCACAGCAACCTCCAATTCTTGGGTTTAAGCAATTCTCTTGCTTCAGCTTCCCAAGTAGCGGGGACTACAGGTGCCCACCACAGTGCCCAGTTATTTTTTTGTTGTAGTTGTCATTGTTGTTTGGCAGGCCCAGACTAGATTTGAACCCACCAGCTCCGGTGTACATGGCTGGCACCCTAGCTGCTGAGCTATGGTGCTGAGCCCATAACTGTGTCTTTACAAAGATTAAAGTAGGCATCATAGTCTTATCAAAATGTTCATTCAAGTAATAATTAATTAATTTACAAAAAATTTAGGAAACTTATAATAGTTCAATTCCACTTATCCCTTTCTAGACTTTATGCTTTTGTTGCAATATTTTTTCCTCATACATTCATTCTCAGCCCCACAATTCATTCTTAGTATTTTTGCTTTAAATTATTAATCATCTTTTTAAGAAATATAAAATTTCATATAAAGATCTTTCAAAATGATATTTTATATTTTCCCGCATGTTTACCCTTTTGTAGGGCTCTTTATTCCTTCCCACAGCTCTGGGCTTTCATCTGGCATCATTTTCTTTTAGCTTGAAGGATGTATTTTAGCATTTCTTATATGCAGCAGTATAAGTCTGCCACAGATGAATTATTTCAGTTTTTGTTTGTCCAAAAATAGCTTTATCTGGAATATGAAAATAATTTTACTGGGTCTGCAAGTATAACACTTTTCAACCTAGTAAAAGATTGAAAAGTGTTATACTATTGTCTTCTAGTCTTTGCTTTTTCTGATGAGATATCAGATTCATTCTTAATATTGTTCCCCTGAATGTGTTGTATCTCTTTTTTCCTGGTTGCTTACATAATTTCCCCCCCCTTGTCTTCAGTGTTCAGAAGGTTGACTATGATGAGTTTAGATTTTATTTTCTTTGTATTAATTCTGCTTGGAGTTTTCTGAACTTGGTTCTGTGGTTTGATGTCCTTCATTAACTTTGGAAACTTAACAGATATTTTTTTCTTTTGTTCTACCCATTTTTGTTTGCTCTACCCTATTTTCTCTCTCCTCTTCTGAAATTCTAATCTCATGTATATTAGACCATTTAATATTGTCATATAGGTTTTAAATCCTCTGTTTATTTTTACTCATTCCTTTTCTCTTCTTGTTTCAGTTTGTGTACTTTCTATCAACTCGTCTTTAATACTCCTTTCTTAGACATGTCTAGTCTGCTATTAACCTTGTGGAATCAATTCTTTATTTCTGGCCTTATAATTTTCAGTTTTGCCCTTACCATTTTGTTCTATTTTGTAATTATCACTTCTTTACAGAAATGGCAAATGTGTTCATTCATGTTTTAATTTTTCCCACTTATACTCAACATAGTCTATTTTGGGTGCTAATTCCAAAATGACTTTCTCTAGGTCAGCTTCTAAATTTTTTTTTTTTTTTTGTTATCTTGAGTTGAAGTCACATTTTCCTGCTTCTTCATATAGCTGGTATTTTCCCCCTTCTATGACCAACACAATGTAGAAAAATAACAGTAGAAGTAGAAGTAAATAATATTTATCTTTAGCAAAGGGTGTGTTCTTTCCTCTGAAGGACCTTTACTCTGGCTTTCTTGGGTTCAACTGCTAGGTTTGGAAAGTAGGTAGAGCAGAAAGTCTAATCTGTAATTGACTTATTTCTGGGGTTACAGTAGCTTTCATTAGATTCAGTTTAGTTTTGGCTTCAAATGTTTTGAGGAAAGGATTAGTATTTTCCTGTTGGCACGGCTGGAGATATGAGAATCTATGAGAATCTAGTGATCTTTACCTGCTATACAGAACAGCCACCAGCTTTTTTAGTCTCTGAGGGAGTTCTCTTAATCCTGTATCCCTGTTCTTGGCTTTTTATGGCTCAAGAAATATCTGTTCGGCTCGGCGCCTGTGGCTCAGCAGGCTAAGGCGCCAGCCACGTACACCTGAGCTGGCGGGTTCAAATCCAGCCTGGGCCGGCCAAACAACAATGATGGCTGCAACCAAAAACATAGCTGGGCATTGTGGCAGGCACCTGTAGTCCCAGCTACTTGGAAGGCAGAGGCAGGCAGGAGACTCGCTTGAGCCCAGGAATTGGAGGTTGCTGTGAGCTGTGATGCCACAGTACACTCTCCAGGGTGTCAGCTTGAGGCTCTGTCTCAAAAAAAAAAAAAAAAAAAAAGAAATATCTTTTCACCTTGCTATTCTGTCCTTATTCTTTGGTGGACTTTGGTCTCAGCCAAGAGGATTTTATGTACTGAAGGGAGAATTTTTCTCAGCTCTCCTGTCTGCCCATGGTGGGCCACAGCCACGTACTCAATGAAGGTTCAGTGCTACTCTGAGCTTTCTGACCTTGCCCTCCACACGCACTGGTTGTTCCCTTGCTCTTGCGTAATCCTTGGTATATCACACAAGTATCTCTCCCAATCCTCCTATTCCACCCCAGCCTTCCATATCACACCCAAAGCAAGTGAATATAAAGTTATCTTATGGCTAGGGTTTCTCAGGCGTCTTGTCTGTACCGTCAGCCCACTTATAACCATCCAAAACCTGTTGATGGTTGGGTTAGCTTTTCCACACGCCTGTTCGTGGCAGGTCCACTCCGCCTGCTGTCCTTCTACCAGAGATAAAAGCAGTCATGGGTCTTCCTTCTCTTAAAAGAATCGTTCCTTTTAAGAAGTTAAGAATTTAGTTCCCTTAAGTCTCTTTAAGTTCATTTTTGATCATTCCTCACCTTTTTTGATAATTTCTAAAAACAACTTATGTTGGGTGGTGCCTATGGCTCAGCGAGTAGGGCGCTGGCCCTATATACTGAGCATGGCGGGTTCAAACCCGGCCCGGGCCAAACTGCATCAAAAACTAGCTGGGCGTTGTGGTGAGCACCTGTAGTCCCAGCTACTCGGGAGGCTGAGGCAGGAGAATCGCCTAAGCCCAGGAGTTGGAGGTTGCTGTGAGCTGTGTGATGCCACCGCACTCCACCAAGGGCGATACAGTGAGACTCTGTCTCTACAGAAAAAAAAAAAAAAAAAGCTAATACACACACACTTTTCAAGTAGGACCGCTAGAATTATTTCTAGCAGACTACTAAATTTCTATTGTTGAATATATAATCGCCCTGAGACAGGACATTAAAAGTCGACGAAGGTCTGGGAGACAGAGCACCTCACCTGCTTTCCGTCCAGGGTGCAGAGCCTCTTGACTACGCCTGAGTTGCTGTGAGCTGTGACTCCATGGCACTCTACCAATGGTGATAAAGTGAAGACTCTGTCTCTAAAAAAAAAAACTTATGTTTTGAGCTTATCCAACTTGTTCTTGCTGTTATTGTGAGAGTAGTAGTTATTTGAGGCTTTCTATACCCTAACGAGGCACAGAAGTACCTTAATTTTTAATTTTAGCATTCTTCTTCTTAGAAACATATCTTTTATCATTAAGCATGAGAAATCTTTTTGAAAGTGGCTTAGTTCCATTAGCAGGAGAGTTAAATGTGTACACTGTTAGGTTGGCAGGGTCAGATCTATTATTCAGGTGTGGGTGAATTGGGAAGACCGCTTTGGGCCCAGGATTTTGTAGTCATCTGAGTAATAAAGCAGGAGGGTGGGAGATGGAGAAGAAAAGTTAAGGAGATGGTTCTGCTAGCTCATACCCATGGTTGTGCATTCACGTATACGTACGGAAATACTTCCTTCATGTTACAAGTAAATGAGTTGCAGTCTGAGTGGAATTTCCTGCAGGGAAGAACAGCTATACCACGTTGCCCCAGCTCTTGTACTATCCTCTTGGAGTCACCCCTTGTAAGTGCTGCCACTGTGATGGTCTTAGAGCACTGCTCCCTCACTTAATAAACTGGAACAAGTGCCAAAAAATAAATTGTGGCAGACTTGTATTGAATAAGCCTAGCTAAACTGAAATCGCATTTCCCAGAAGTCCCTTCCTTGCATATGTCTGAGTTAGGGGGCCATAAAAGACCACTCATACAAGATTGGAAGGGTGAAGAGGTAGTCATATTCTTTTTATGTCTGGAAGATCAATCCAGAGGCACCAGGTGCTTCTGCTGCTCAAGCCCATTATCATTTATCTTCTGGCTCATTTTTCTGGCCGGCACACGAAAAGCCTGCAGCTCTTTTTGTTCCTGCTGGATCCTTTTTGGTTTCTCTGACTGCACCACATGCATAGTTACCTCTGAGAGGACATTGTGTCATCGAAATTGGAGACTAGAGGCAGTGAGAAGCCAGCAGGGACTGGTCAGTCTCTGTGGGCTCCACTTGGTCTTTGTTCTCTTTCACTTCATATCCATCTTCCCTACCCAACTTCCTGTCCTGCTTACTTCAGTGTTCACAGCACCAGATGCAGAACCAACAGCTTCACATAGATGGTTTAACAAGATCCCACAATTGCCTATGATCAAATCCCTATAATAAGTCTTAGTCGTTTTGTTCTCTGAGACATGAGTCTTCCCTTCAAACCTGTAGTCCAGCTGAAATGATGCTCAACAGTTAAGCAAAACTTTACCCGTATTGGGGAATAATAAAAGAGATCAAAAACTAGAGAAATATTAATCCAGATAATATCAATTTTTGGATCCTTTTTTTCCCAGCTCCAATTTTCCCTGCACAACCACTTTCCCCAAATCCCATTTCATAGACTTTCTTTATTCCCTTCTACCTTTATTATTATTAACTACCTTGATTCATCAGGTTTGGGCCAAGAAAAGGAAGGCAAGAGAGCAGACTTGAATCTTCCTTTCTGCCTGCTTAAGACCTGTTCCCATGGTCCTTAACTCCTCCTAAAGGTCTATCTTCTTCCCCATGTGATATCAGGAGTTCCAATACTCTTCCAAGAAAGAATGGACGTGAACTAGCACTTAGAGAATTTGACAGGATAACCAATGCAATGCAAAACCTCCACATTCAAAGAGAACAATCTACACATTGGGTAGCAAAGTTTTTTTGCCAAAAAAATGCTGTCAGCATTATGTACAGTCCATTACCAAGGCAAATTATATGAACCTGATCTCGCTTTCTCAGGATGGATGACATCCTCACTCTTTTGTGATTTCTTTCTGCCCTTGATGTTTGTTTTAACCTAGCTTTAACTGGTATAAAATTGTTGTTAATCAGGAAGAACATGATGGGATTTCCCAGGCTTTGCGCCCCCTCCTTTGAAAGAAGCTTTTGTAGGGGAGATGTTTGGGGTTGAGACAACTTGTGGTTCTCCCACTGGCATACTATGTACACGATGGCCTACTCCTGTCATGGCTTTGGTAGGCCTTCGCATACTTTGATGTTTTATATTTTCTCCCTAGCTCAGTTACATCTAGTTATTGCAGAAGGTAAGATATTAACAACATCCACAGTTCAGGCAGATGTCAAAGAAGTTAAGATGTTTCAGGTTGGAATAGTAGCAGTGGAAGGGGTTGACATTGAGCATTGGTTGGCTGATCTATGGTGTCTGCCTCAAAGACTATTATATATAAAAGACTTTGAATATATATAGTCTATATATATATATACACATATATAGGGATATTAGCCCTTTTATGATACATGGTACAAATATTTTCTTTGCTTTTTTTTTAAATTTCAGATTAATATGGGGGTACATATGACTAGGTTACATAGTGTGCTTTCGTAAAGGTATCGTCTAAGTTGTAGCTGTGTCCTTCATCCAGGAAATGTGCAGTGTACTCTTTGGGTGGGAAGTTACCCAACCCCTTGCCCCCCAACTGCTACTTGAATTTAATGGAGTTTTTCTCTCATGTGAGCATGTAGTTGTTAATCTACTATTTCCAATTTAGTACTGAGTACTTGTCCATTCTTGTAATACTTTGCTTAGGAGAAGGTTCCCCAAATCCATTTGTACAAAAGGTACAAACTATCTTTTTATGGCTGAATAGTATTCCATGGCATGCATATACCATAATTTATTAATTCATTCATATGTTGAAGGGCACTTGGATTGTTTGCACATCTTTGTGATTGTGAACTGGGCTGCTATAAACATTCCAGTACAAATTTCCTTATGGAAAAATGTCTTTCTTTCCTTTTGAGTATATATCTAGTAATGGGATTAGAGGATCAAATGATAGGTCTACTATTAGTTCTCTGAGAAATCTTCATACTTTTTTTCTGTAAAGGCTGAACTAGGTTGCAGTCCCACCAATAGTCCCCCTTCTCTCCACACCCAGGCCCGCATCTGTTGCTATGGAACCTTGTGATAAGTGACATTCTCACTGGGGTTAGGTGATGTCTGACAGTGGTTTTTATTTGAATTTTTCTGATGATTAGGGATGTTGAGAATTTTTCGTGTGTTTGTTGGCCATTTGTCTGTCTTCCTGAAGAAGGTTTCTGTTCATGTCTCTTGCCCAGTTTTTAATGGGGTCGTTTACTTGTTTCTTGCTGATTTGCTCAGGTTCTTTGTAGATTCTAGATTAGCCCTTTGTTGGATTCATGGCATGCAAGTATCTCCCCAATCTGTAGGTTGCATCTTTGCTTTGTTGATTGTGTGTTTGTCTGTGCAGAAACGTTTTAACTTGATCAGTTTCCATTTATCAGTTTTTGTTGTTGCTCCTATTGCCAGCAGGGTCTTTTTCATAAATTCTTCCCCTAGGCTAACAAGATTAAGCGTTTTCCCCCCGTGCTTTTTAAAAAAATAACAATAACAATATTAAGACCAGAAACAAAAACCTTGTGAAGAATGAACGAAAATAAATACATTCAGAAAAGAAATCAGACGATTGCTGCAATAAAATATTGAGCAATAATAATAATAATGCAAAAAAAGTAACACTCACATTGTCAGATAAGAGTATGTCTATCATAGAATGCTTTGACTCTGAGGTTTAGTATGGAGTCGTCGGTTAACTTCTTTTTTTTTTTTTTTTCAAAGTCTCAAAAAATAGATAATATTTATTTTTATGAATAAAAATAGAAACTGATTTCAAAAAACAGATCATGCCAAATCTTATAGACAATAGCAAAAGAAGAAATACTTCAAAATCATTCTACTTCATCTGGATATACCTGATATTAAAATTGGAAAAAAAAATTATTATAAAGGGAAATTACAAACAGTTCACTTATAAATGAGGATGCAATATCCTAAACAACATATTAACAAGTTAAATTAAAAATTATTGTTCTAATAATGTACTTTGGTCAAAATTAAATCCAATTTATGTGAGAATTAGTCACTATTTTCTTTTCTTTTTTTTTTTTCTTTTCCCTCCACACTTTCTTCTAGGGTTTTATAGCTTTGTCTTTTAGATTTATTTATTTTTTGAGACAGAGTCTCATTCAGTCATGCTGGGTAGAGTGCTATGACATCACAGCTCACAGCAATCTGAAACTCTTGGGCTCAAGTGATCCTTTTACCTCAGCCCCCTGGGTAGCTGGGACTACCGGTACCCACCACCATGGCTGGTTAGTTTTTCTGTTTTTATTAGAGACAGGTTCTTGCTCTTGCTTAGGCTGGTCTCCAACTCCTGAGCTCAAGTGATCCACCTGCCTCAGCCTCCCAGGGTGCTAGGATTACAGGTGTGAGCCAATCTACTCACCTTGTGTCTTAAATTTAAATCTTTTATCCATCCTGAGTTAATTTTTGTAAGTGGTGAAAGGTGCAGGTCCAGTTTCCATTATTTACATGTGAGTAACCAGTTCTCCTAGCACCTTTACTGAAAAGGGATTCTTTTTTCCAGCGTATGCTTTTGTCTGCTTTGTCAATGATCAGATAGCAATATCAGGCTGGTTTCATCTCTAGTCTCTGTTCTGTTCCACAGATCTATGTCTTTATTTTCACCAATACCTTGCTGTTTTGGTCACTATATTTGTAGTAAAATCTGAAGTCTGGTCAAGTGATGCCTCCAGATTTGTTTTTATTTTATAAAATTGTGTTGGCTATTTGGGTTTCTTTCTGATTCTACACAAAACACAGAACTATTTTTTCAAGATCTTAAAGACCGTATTTGTTTTTATACACCATTGATTCTATCCTCAATGTGCAACATGGAGCCTGACACAGGTGCTCAAAAACTTCTTTTATGGGACAGAATATCACTCTGCTGCTGGAGCTGGAGTGATGTGGTGTCAGCCTAGCTAACAGCAACCTCAAACTCCTGGGTTCAAGTGATTCTCTTGCCTCAATCTCCCGAGTAGCTAGGACTAAAGGTGCCCACCACAATGCCTAGGTAATTATTTTTAGTAGAGACAGGGTCTTGCTGTTGCTTAGGCTGGTCTCAAAACTCTTGAGCTCAAGTGATCTCCTGTCTTGGTCTTCAAACCTTTTATTAAATGGATGAATTAATGAAGATGTGAAATGCACTGAAATGTATCTTGCTTACAGTCACAGGTCTAGTAGAAACTTAGCCTGAGCGCAAACTGCTGCCCAACATTTTAATGATGACTATTGGCAAGAATATGATTGGTTTGTTTGATTTTGTAGACCTGCCACCCTTCCCTGCAGAGGCAGAACCGCACAGGGGCTGCCAGCAGGAAGCTGTGGTGTAAGGGAGAAGGCCTGAACTTTACTGTGGTTCTTCTGTTTCTCCTGTACAGTTCCATGAACTCCCTAGTAGAGTTTCACATGTTTGTGGCCGTTCAACAGTAGAATTCTCCCTCAAAATGTGTTACTTTAGATCTGTGGTTCTAAGTGGTGTTAACAGGATGCAAAACCTTTAAAAACATTTTGTCACCCATCACACACTGTAAGTGAACAGCTGTATTATTAAAGCAAATATTTTTTCAATGTCATGAATTTTGGATAAATATTATTATGAATTCAAATGTATTTTATTCAAACTAGGAAACATCAATGGTTGATTTTTGTTCGCTATATGCTTTCAAAACAAATTTTAAAATCCTGACTCACTTCCAAATAACAATTACTGTGTTTTCAGAATCACTGAGCACAAAGGAAATCATTATCTTGAAAATCCTTCTGCTTTAAGTTTTGTTTTGTTTTTCCTCTTACAGATGTCCTTAAGCTATGGCCAAACAGCTTTACATTTTGTTTTCTTTAGCTGACTCTGATTTTCATTTTCTGTTTTTGGAAATTTCCAATGGGGATTCTACATTATTCTGTCATGATTTTTAAAAATTCACATCAAAAAAGGAAAAAGCAACTTCTGAAAAATTTAATGCAATTTAAATCAAATTAAATTGTTTTAAAGATTTTGCTAACATTTTTGCTAGTTTCTGTAGTGGATAAAAAAGAAAAGAAGACACGGTCCCAGTCCTTTAAGGAATAATTTGGGCCAGTCTCTATGCATAGTCCTCTGTGGACAGCTGTTCAGTTGGGTGATTTTAGAAGATCTACAAGGAAAAAATAAGTGAGAATATGATTATGGTCTTTGAGTAAAAGCATAAATATCAGGGGTAAGATTGAATTTGTTTAAAAGGATGGTAACACCTGGATGGAATTGGAGACCATTTTCCTAAGTAACTAGTACATTAATACCTAAATGCTCTTGTGAAAGAAAATATCAGTGTGCTCCAAGTCAGGGGGAAGAGGAGAAAGGGATGGGTAATTTCCCACTCAGTGGATACATTGCACACTTTCTGGGCAAAGGACACACTGTAACTCTGACTTTAAATATACGAAAACCAATTATGTAATCAAAATGTATGTGTCCCATAATATTCCGAAATAAAAAAATAATTTACAAATATAAAAAAAGAATGATAACAGAAGGCATGATAGCTAATAGTAATGATTAAGCGCTCTCTTATGTGTTAGGCCCTGGGCTAAGAGTCACTATTTGTATCTCCACTTTACCTATGAGGAAAGTAAGATGTGATACTACACAATTGACTACCTGACCACTTTCTGTCTCAGAAGTAGTTCTGGATACAAAACGTCAGATAGACAAATTGGTAAACCTAGACACAATCAGCAGTGGGTCCTGGAACCAAAAAAAGAGAGGAACCAAAACTGAAGAGCAAGAGTCTCGATATACTTGAATCTTTGTGGTCGGCCAATATGAGAATATAACAATGTTGAAATCAATGCATGCAAAGTTAACAGAGTAGCATCTGGCATACCCGGATAGCACTCTGAATGTTATTTTTCCCGTTAGCACCAGATTTGGATGTAAATTTCTGCCTACAGAAAGAGCAGAACAAATCATTCTAATTGTTTTGAAAATAAATGTCATAAAGCTGTGGAAAATTGAAAAAAAAAAGAGAGAAACAAATGTTAAGTTCACTTCCTTCTAAAATTAGGTCATCCTAAACCCCGGGCATAAGCAAAACAGATGACAAGAATCAACATTCAAAATTACCTTTAAAATGTAGGCCATTTCTTCCTCCTCCCTATGCCATAAACTTACTTTTTGTTTTTAAAGCCAAAATCAATTTGTTGGAAAAGACTAATAGGATAGAGAGGAACAGAAAGAAAGTGCCAATGACAGAATTAAAAAGGGAAAATAACTATAGAGATAAGGGATATTTTAAATTCATGCAGATAATAAGAGAAATACAGTTATTGATTAAATTCTTAAGAAAACATAAAATCCAAAAACTGGTACAAGAGAAAGTAAATTTTTAAGAAATTCAAACATTAGAATGGTAGTCAAAGACTTCCCGTCCCTAAAATCATTACTTCAGCGGGTTTACAAGTGAGTTGTATTAAACTTTTAAAGAACAATTGATTAACATCTTATAGAATATATGGTTTTTAAAAAAGTAGAAAAGAGATGTGAAATCTGCCCAGCTCATTTCATCAGATCGGTACTGTCTTGATCTAAGACCAGGTTAGAGTATTTACAAGAAAAGATAATTCTAGGTCCATTTCAACTATCCCTGTATATTAAAAAGTCATTTTGTGTTTTTTATTTTTATATTTTAAATTAATATTGTCATTGACAGATTATAATTATATACATTAGTGAGATGCAAAGAAATGTTTTGAGATATATAATATACATAAACTGTAGAATGATCTAATCAGGTTGACTAACTTATCTGTTGCCTGTAAGACATACTTTTAAAAAGTGCTTCATTGCTTTAAGAAACTGAATAGTACTGAACTAGTAAGAACTTTCCAGGAAAGGATTACTACTAACAATTATTATAAATAATAATAATAAAGGATAAAGCACTTAAAGAGTGTTAAGGATGATGCTAATTACTTCACATGGGTTATCTCAGTTATTTTTCACAACAAGATCTTATAAATGTGAAATTTAGACTTAGGGACGTTGACAAAGTAATGCCCACGAATAATAAAACCAGTAACTAGTGGGGCTGGAATTAAACTCAGGCAGCCTGAGGTAGAGATATAATCAAATTCATGTCATTCAACAAATATTTAATTGATGCCTATTGTTTGCAACACAGGGAGTTCACTTTTTCTCCTTTTTCACTTTTAGTTTAGTCTCTATCCAGGGATATTTAATGACAGAATTTTATCTTATTTTGTTTTGGTCGTTTAGGCTAATTTTCCAGTTACGCCAAAAGGTGGCAGTTTAAGTCTCTCATCGATTCTCTGAAGGTACAACCCAGCTAGGCCTCTGTCAATGGTCAAACTTTATGAAAAATGAAATGCTTGATATGGCCCAATATCTAGGTGCTTTCCTACTTGAATCTCTAGGTTATATAAACTGAGCAAAAATGAATTTGCCAGGTGTACCACCAGGTACAAAATAATTGCATATTTTTGTTAATAGAATTCTAAAAATGTAGCACCAAGTAAGTGACAGATCCTCTTGTTACCGGAATTTCTTTCTTCAAAGAATGAACCCATGGACCACAGATTGTTGGTAAGACAGGATTTATTAGCCATAAAGGAATATAGAAGAAGGATAAAGCACCAGAGTTTCTGGCAAAGTGAGAGACCCAACACGAAGTCTCCGTGTGGGTCCTTTGTCTAAGGGTCTATATAATCTGGAGAATTACATTAGTCAAGGACTTGATAGGGGTGGAAAAACACCTTGTCAAAGTTAGCAAGTATTAAATGAATGAATGCAGCCCTCCACTGGGGTAAGGTTATTAGGTCTTTGCAGTTTTTGTGTCAGGGAAAGAATTAGAGTGTATGCTCCCTACTCAAGGTGGAACCACCCAAAACCTTTCAGGCTGCTTTGTTTAGGACCTTGCTAGAGCCCGGAAGGTGTTGCCTGGAGAGGGCAGCCTGTTTGTGCCTAGAGATGGGGGTCTGATTTCTGAGCTCACGTGGGCCTAGAGAATGGGGGTCCCCGTCCAGACCTGTGTGGGGGAACCCTGTATTGCTCTCCTTGACCAAACTCTAGTCAGGCTCCTCTGAGCCCTTTTTTCAACTAGCTTCTGTCTCTGGGCTCGTCCTCAAGAGCTCAATGTTTGCAAGGATCCCACTAAGTCAGTTTAGCCAGAATCCTCACCCTCCAGATCTGGGTCATCTTTGTTATCTGATAAAATCCCTCATTCTCCTCTATTCCCCAGGCATGACTGATCACCTTGGCCTGCCTTCAGCAAGAATCCAGTTAAATAGGCTTCGCCAGCATTCGCCTTCACTCGGTGTTTCCTCCTAGTGATTTCCATCCCCTGACCCCCTCCCTGCTCCTTGGCTATAAATTCCCACTTGCCCATGCTGTATTTGCAATTGAGGCCAATATCTCTCCCCAGGTTACCAACACTTCTTTCTGTCATGGCTACGAAGCTGGGGTTCCCCTGCAATCCTCCTTTCGGGTTCAATATGTGCTGGAATGTCTAACAAAAGTCAGGGAACACTTTGCATATGCTTACCAGTGTATTATGAAGGATACAAACGAACAGCCAGGTGAAAGGGAACATAGGGCAAGGTCGGGAAGGCTCCCAAGCACAGAGTTTCTGCCCCGTGGGTTAGGCGTATGTCATCCTCCCAGGGCATGGAAATGTTCCTTAACTTGGAATCTCTCTGAATCCCATTGTGTAGGGATTTTTATGGAAATTTCTTTACACAGGCATGATTGACTCAATTATTCACCCTTGGTGATTGCCTTAGTCTTGAGCCACCCTTGCCCTCTGAACCCCCCTAAGTCAGGGGGTGAGGCTGGGAGTTCCAAACCTCCTATCATGTGTTGATCTTTCTGGCTACCTGCCCCTTTCCTGAAGCATTCTAGGGTTCCCAACCGGTGACTCATCCCATTAGCACAGGCAAGACACTTATCACTCTGGAGTTTCCAAAAGTTTAAAGGCTATGTGCCAAGAACTGGGGACCAAAAATGAAACATTTATTTATTCTTTATAACAGCTCTTAGTATATATTTGCTAAGTTGGGCACAATTCTACACCATGGAAATGATTTCTGAAATGTCCTGTCATAATTATAGTTTTTTTTATTAATTATTTTTTATTATATCATAACTGTACATTGATGCATTTATGGGGTTTGGGGTACTGCTTTGATATACAATGTGAAATGTTTACATTGAACTAAGTAACACATCCTTCATAATTTACTCATTTCCTAATAGTTTTGAAAAGTACCATTGCATCACACACATTAGGTGAGGTTCCCCCAAATATCCTCCCTCCTCCCATATCCCCCCTTAACCTCAAAGGGATAAACCTCTTTCTGTTTCAGCATCTAATTGAGCAGTTTATGTAACTGAATTGGTCAGGAATTGGGAGTACTTATTAGTAGAAGGAGAGGTACTTGGAAACTCTTGTAGTTGACACATCTAATAAAAAAATCCAGAAAATTTATAAACTTGGGTGGGTGGGATATAACTTAACTTATAGAAATAGTATATTCCATCTTCAAGACAATTTCAAATGCAAAACATGACCTTTTAGTATTTTATATATTCTCTTATATGTTCTTTGTGTTTCATATGTTCTCCCTGGGAGCCAGTACTTTTTTAATATTTTTTTTTTTTTGAGACAGAGCCTCAAGCTGTCACCCTGGATAGAGTGCTGTGGCATCACAGCTCACAGCAACCTCCAATTCCTGGGCTCAAGCAAGTCTCTTGCCTCCGCCTCCCAAGTAGCTGGGACTACAGGTGCCTTCCACAATGCCTGGCCATTTTTTATTTGCAGCCGTCATTGTTGTTTGGCAGGCCGGGGCTGGATTTGAACCCTCCAGCTCAGGTGTACGTGGCTGGCGCCTTAGCCTGTTGAGCCACAGGCGCCGAGCTGGGAGCCAGTACTTTTAAGTGAGAGGAAAAGTCTGCCTTTCCCCCTTAGGATTCCTAAGGGAGAGGCAGAAGGACGCGCCGCCTCTCCAGGGAAGTGGGGCCATGGCTGGTTCACCAAAGACACACCTATCAGGGGATCTAAGAAGGGCCAGAGAAAGAATGATGTCAAAGCCCTGCTGTTCCTCTTCGTTCCCTGGGGAAATTACTTAACACTTCTAGGGGAGATGAGAAGGGGTCATAAATGCTTTTTCCATTTTTAGGGCACTGTTTTTCGAATGCCAAAAAGGGTCAGGGCAGGGCCCAGAGGAACTAGAACTGGGTGGTCGTTGGGCTTTAAGGGCTGGAGGAGGTAGGGGTGAACTTCTACTGTGGAGTCCTACTTGCCTGCCTAAAAAAGCTGGCGAGAACCCAGGGCAGAGGCCGGAGATGACTGGGCAGGCTGCTCAGCCGGCAGGAGTAGGGACCACCTGCACTTGTCTGTAAGGGGATCAAACATCTCCACTTGTTTAGGGTTTTCTTTCTTTTTTTTTTATCCAAGAAGAATTCTGTTGTTGTTACTGTTTTCCAACTGGGTCCTGGGATATTTTGTAATGCAGAATTGGGAGAAATAGACGGTGGGGGGATGTGCTGAGCTAGGCTGAAGGAGACGGGAAGGACTTGGACACAGGTTAGTTCAACCATAATACATCTAAGATGGGGAGAGAATAAAGACGGAGCGAGAACTGAAACTTGGTAGCCTGGAAGGCATGCCTTGAAGGTTGTGCTGGATGAGAAGCTTAGGAAGAGCTGGAGCAAGTGAGAAATCGGAGGAGAGAAGAAAGGATGTGGGAAATGTTGCTTTCCACCCCTCTTAATGCTGTTTGGGAACACAAGAATGAAATCCTTTTCAATTTCTCTTGGTGTATACCTGTATATGCAGAGAGGAGCCATATCTATGTACCAGTAGTGTACAATACCAGCTCTAAATAGCCTAATCACAGGCATGAAATTGTCCTTTGGGTTGACAAAATTGTCTATGTTTTAAATACCATAATATACATGTGAGAAAATGTAACCCATAAGTGTATAACTCCTATGAACTGACAATAGAAGACTAGCAAAAAATCTTGAAAAACTGTAATTAGAAGATAGTAAAAAGTCCAAGGCTGTAAAGGCCCTAGGAGTAGAGTTCAAGGAATTTTTGACATTACAAGTTAGAAAGAACAGAAGCGATGTGGTCTATAGGATTGGGCCATATGGTGCAGGAAGTTGGCAAAGAAGTAACAAGTGCCTTGGAGAGCTAATTGGAAAAGCACGTCCCTGAGAAGCACGGAGGTTAATAAAATGCTCTGTCTGGCTTCCTGCCCCGATACCTGTTCTCCATCACACGTGGGGCCGTGTAGCACCTCACGACGTTTGGCTCAGGCCAGGAGTAGTAATTTGCCATCAGAAAAATGAAAGAATTCCTGGACTGCTGCCTCATCCTCTCCAATAACGGTGATTGTACCTAACACATATTGAGCAAAGACATACAGTCATGTGCCGCGTAACAACATTTGGGTCAGCGAGGGATGCTGTATATGACAGTGGTCCCCTAAGATTATAATGGAACTGAAAACGCCTGTCCCCTAGCGACACCATGGCCATCCGAATGTTGCGGCACAACACGTTACTCACGTTTGTGGTGACGCTGGTGTCAACAAACCAGTTGTATAAAAGTATACACACTGCACTGCCAGTTGTATAAAAGTACGGCACATTAAATTATGTCCAGATGCAATACTTGCTAGTGATAATAAAGGACTATTATGTATTTACTGCCCTATACATCGTTATAATAATTTTGAGTGTACCCCTCTTCTACTTACAAAAAAAAAGTTAACTCTATAATAGCCTCAGGCAGGTCCTTCAGGAGGTAATCTGGAAAAAAATGCATTGTTATCACAGAAGGTGACAGCTCCATGCCTGTTATTGCCCCTGAAGACCTTCCAGTGGGACAAGATGTGGAGGTGGAAGACTGGTACGGGTGATCCTGACCCTGTGTGGGCCTCGGCTAATGTGTGTGTTTGTGTCTTAGATTTTACCAAAAAGTTTAAAAGGTGAGAAAAGAATTTAAAAAGTTTAGAAATAGAAAAAAAATCTTATAAAATAAAGATATAAAGAAAAATATTTTTGTACAGCTGTCAGTGTGTTTGTGTTTTAAGCTAAGGGTCACTGCAAATGGTTCTGAAAGTTAAAAAGAATAAGAAGTGTATAAAGTAAGAAATTTATAGTAAGCTAAGGTCCATTTATTATTAAAGAAGGAAATTTTAGGCTGTGGTGTGGTGGCTTCTGCCTATAATCCTAGCACTCTGGGAGGTCGAGACAGTCTGATTGCTTGAGCTCAGGAATTACAGAGACTCTGCCTCCCCCCAAAACTTTATTAAATTTAGTGTAGCCTAAATGTACAGGCTACATTAGTGTAAAGTAATGTCCTAGGCCTTCATATTCATATTAAGTGAATATGAAGGCCTAGGACCTGTGAGCTCCAGTCATGTTAAGTGCTCTGTACAGGTGTGCCATTTTTTATCTTTCATACTGTATTTTGATTACATATATATATCTTTATATATATATATCAATCTTTTCATACTGTATTTAGTGTATATATATATTTTTGGGGGGAGACAGAGTCTCTCACTTTGTCACCCTTGGTAGAGTGCCATGGTATCATAGCTCACAGTAACCTCAAACTCTTGGACTCCAGGGATTCTCTTGCCTCAGCCTCCCAAGCTGGGACTACAGGCACCTGCCACAATGCCCGGCTGTTTTTAGAGATAGGGTCTCTTGCTCAGGCTGCTGTCGAGCTTGAGAGCTCAGGCAATCCACCCTCCTCTGCTTCCTAGAGTGCTAGGATTACAGGTATGAGCCACCTGGCCCAGCCCTTACTGTATGTTTTCTATGTTTACATGTTTACCACTGTGTTACAATCGCCTGCACTGTTCAGTACAGGACCCTGCTGTGCTGGTTCGTAGCCTGGGAGCAGTATAGCCTAGGTGTGCAGTGGGCTGTGCCTCCTAGTTGTGTGTAAGCGCACTCTGTGATGTTCGCACAATGACAAAATCCCCAGGTGACACATTTCTCAGAATGCACCCTGTTCTTAAGCACGGAATGAGTGTGTATGTGTGTGTGTGCACATGTGTGCAGGGTACTGTGTGTGTATAGATAATAGTGTGCTAAACAGTTTACATGCAGCATCTAATTTAATTTTTACTTCTGTCTGAGTCATATGTTACTACCCTTGTTTTATGTAAGAGATGGAGACTTAGGAAGTTTAAGTAGTAATGTCTCATTGGTCTTCAACTCGTTTGTTGGTTTTAAGCAGAAAGAGATTTGATTTTCCTTAGTTTGAAATGAGCTTCCTAAGTATAGATTTCTAGGTATTTCTCCTGCTTGACATTTTCTGAGGTTCCTGATTCTGAGGTCTGGTATCTTAGTTTTGGAAAATTCTTGGCCTTTATTTTCTTCAAATATTTCTTTTGTTCCTTTCTCTATTTCTCTTTTGGCATTTCCAATATGTGTGCATTAACTTTTGTAATTCTGTCACCATCCTTGGGTATTCTGCTTTATCTTTTTCCTTTTTTTTTCCTCCTTGGATTCAGTTTTAAAAGTTTCTGTTGATATTTCTGCAAGTTTGCTGATTCTTTCCTTAGCTGTGTCCAGTCTATTTATGAGTCCATCAAAGGCATTCATCATTTCTCTGTTACAATGTTTTTGATTTCTAGCACTTTAAGTTTTTTCTTGGAGTTTCCATCTCTCTACCCATCTGTTTTTGCATGTTGTTTGCTTTTTTCCATTAAATGCCTTTGTCATATTAATAATGGTTCTTTTTTTATTTTTTTAGCAGTTTTTGGCCGGGGCTGGGTTTGAACCTGCTACCTCTGGCATATGGGGCCGGCACCCTACTCCTTCGAGCCACAGGTGCTGCCCTAATAATGGTTCTTTTAAATTTCTGGTGTGATAATTCCAAAATCTCTACCATGTCTGAGTCTGGGTCTGATGCTTCCTTAGTCTCTGTATTTTTTGCATTTTAGGATGCCTTGTAACTTTTTTTGAGAGTCAAACATGATATACCAGGTAAAAGGAACTAAAACAAATAAGCCTTTCGTGTGAAGTTGTATGTTAATTTGCCCAAGAATTAGGGTGGGTTTACTGTTTAGGGGCTGTAAGTATTAGAGGCTAATATTTCATTCAGTGTTCTTGCTTGTTTCCATTCTTGTATTTACATTTTCCTGGAGACCTAAATAGGATATGAGGCTAGCAGTTCTGTAAGCTGCGATCCTCTGTTTTTATATAGAAGACCTACAATATTGGTGAGGTGTAGGGGGAGGGAAAACATTATACAGTCCTATGATGAGGTCTGCTTTTTAGTGACCTGTGTTGCTGGGCTGTGACTTTCTAAGTACATCCTTGTCAGTTTCTGCTCCCTTGCCTTACATAATACAGGAAGGGTACAGGAGGCTGGAGTTGGCTATTTCCCTTCCCCTAGGTTAGTCAAGCTTTGGTGAAATTCTATTAGGCTCTTATAAAATACAGATGCTACTTGACTTATGATGGGGTTATATCCCAATAAATCCATTGTAAGTTGGAAATGCGTTAATATGCCTTAACCCACCGAACAGCATAGCTTAGCCTAGTCTAAATTAAACGTGCTCAAAACACTTGCATTAGACTACGTTTGGGGCTTGGCGCACATGGCTCAACGGGCTAAGGCGCCAGCCACGAACACCTGAGCTGGCGGGTTCGAATCCAGCCCGGGCCTGCCAAACAACAATGACAGCTGCAACCAAAAAATGGCCAGGCGTTGTGGCGGGCGCCTGCAGTCCCAGCTACTTGGGAGGCGGAGGCAGGAGACTCACTTGAGCCCAGGAATTGGAGGTTGCTGTGAGCTGTGATGCCACAGCACTCTATCCAGGGTGACAACTTGAGGCTCTGTCTCAAAAAAAAAAAAAAAAAAAAAAGACTACGTTTGGGCAAAAACATCTAACACAATGTCTACTTTACAGTAAAGTGTGGAATAGCCCATGTAATTAATAGAATATTGTACACTGTGTTGAAATTGCAACACTTTTGTACCATGGTAAAATCAAAAATTTTAAGTCAATAGGTATGTTTCAAAATGGTTAGTTTTTCTCTCCTCCTACAGGATGTACAAGGAAATTGTTCTCTGAGCCTCACAAAGCGAACGTGGTGGGGTTCCTACAGGTAACATGTATAAAAGAGTGGAAACCCCCCTCAGATTGCACACATGAGAGTTAAACACCCTTCAAGGGTAGCTAGTCTACGTTGAGCCTCCCGAAATTCCTCAATTACAGTTCTAACTCTTTCTACCAGCATTGGCTTCTGTTCTTAGTAAGCTGTGGCTTTCCGATTCTACATGTTTGTCTCTGCAATGTTCGGAGAAGCAGTTTGTGCCTTCAATTCTCTGATAGATCTAAGAAGGTTTGTTTGTTTTGGTTTTTTTTTGCAGTTTTTGGCCGGGGCTGGGTTTGAACCCACCACCTCCGGCATATGGGGCCAGCGCCCTACTCACTGAGCCACAAGAGCTGCCCCTAAGAAGGTTTGTTGATTTTAAGTTTGTGTGGCTTTTTCCTTGTTGTTAGGATAGGACTTTCCTATCCTGTGCATTAACCTTTGTAATTGTGTCACATTATTGTTGTTAGGACTTTCAAACTCTTTACATGTCAGAATGGAAACCAAAAGTCTCCCAGAAAGAAATTTAATAAGCTTATAGCTTCTTCAGAAAGGCTGGAAGAGTGGAAGTTGCGGGCTTCCACTGAACTTTTGGTTTCAAGTTCTCATCGTCATAACTATAACCTACAGGTCAAGACAACGCTGCTGCTGTTGCAGTAACTACGTCCACCACAAAGCTGATCCAACACTAAAGTCTGGGCTCTGACCCCAAACTGTCACATGTGTCAGCCTCACCTCGCTTGTTCACCATCATAGTAACATCTGCTGCTCTGAACATTAGGACAGTCTTGTCACTAGTCCCACATCTAATTAATAATATTCTTTTTTGTTTGTGGGTTTGTTCTTTGTTCTGATTCTCAAAGTCCCTACTTTGTATTCCATTTTCAGTTATTGGGTCCTTGTCTTCTTTCCCAGTGTCTGATTCTCTTGCTATCTTGCAACCCTGGCCTGTATCTCTGCTCGTCCTGCACGAAATCCTATCTTCTTCTTCTTCTTCTTTTTTTTTTGAGACACTCTGTCACCCTGAGTAGAGTGCCATGGGGCCATAGCTCACAGCAATCGCAAACTCTTGAGCTCAAGAGATTCCCCCTGCCTCAACCTCCCGAGGACCTGGACTGTTGGCACCTGTCACAACACCCGGCTGCTTTTTCTATTTTTAGTAAAGATGGATTTCACTCTTGCTCAGGCTGATCTCAAACTCCTGAACTCAGGTGATCCATCCCCTTGGCCTCCCAGACTGCTAGGATCACAGGTGCGAGCCACCACCCAGGCCTCAAGGTCCTACTTTCTGCAGACCAGGCCCTTGAGAGGATTGCCCCTACCTGTGACTTGTTTACCAGGTTCTCCATCTATTGCTGTGCCTGATGATTTGTCTGTTTATAACACGCCTGTTGAGTGAAAAAAGATTCATAATATATAATTGAAAGCAGCATATTATCAAAGGCGTGGCGTGTACCACATAAGTTTTATTTCTGTGTGTGTGTGTGTGTGCATGCGTGTATGTACAGACTCACGGAGGGCACAAAGGCTGGAATTATAAACACGAAAATAGTAACAGTGAATATCTCTGTGTGGTTGAATTAAGACCATTTTATTTTCCTTTTGATGTGGAAAAAGTATATAGTCTTAAATTTCCATACTGAGTATGTATAACTTATGTGAAAAATATATTCAGGACTGTCTTGGGAGCATATTACAAGTTTGCTCATCGTCTCTGGTTGATAGCCTAGAAGCTTACAATTTTTTCCTGAAATAAACCAAATAGAGAACCAAGATAAAAAATATACTGTGTCATTGGCACTCCGTGTGTGCAAATTTCAAGGCTAATAAGGTCCATCACTACTCTTACTTCACTTAAACTATGTATAATAGAACTATAGAAATTATCTTGTGATATAACTGCAGCCACAGTTCTTAGAACACTATTATCCTTCAAAGATTTAAATATCACACACAATTGGAGTCATCAAACTGGTAGGAGAATCACTTTTATTTTGTAAAACTGCATTATCTTTCTGTGCTTTTCAGTCTTGAGAATATCATAAGTGACACAAAGCTGTCAGCAGATTTCCCAAGAATGAGAAGCTTAAAGGCAATTTCTCTCAAGAAGTAGAAGGAGTTAATTTATGAGTCAGAAAAAAATAAAGCAAAAAATAAGGCAAAATTGCTATGTGCCAGGAACTCTTCCAAACATTGGGCAAGGATAAATTAATTTACTTCTTACAATGGCTCTAAGTAGTTAGTACTATTACTGTTCCTGTATTTACAGATAACAAAATCCTAGGGGGGTGGCATCAACTATGTTAGTACTAAAGTCCCATAAGATGAGACTATAATTGAATAAGTCACTTAAGTAGTATCCCTACTTGGGGGCCACTCTCAGAGAAATTTTGACTTTGTTCCCCTAAGGTGGAGGCCTTTGCAAAACCCTTAGAGGGTGGTCTACGTTGAGCATCCCCAAATTCCTCAATGTTGGTAGGAAGAGTTAACATTTATAGCTGATCAACAATTGTCCTTCAACATTGCCACTGAAGCTAATAAATTATTCATAAAGGATCTTTTTTAGTCAAATTCCAGAAACTTCCATAGTACCTGGAATATTCTATTTAAAAAAGTCAGATTATAGTTTTTAGAAAATAGAATTCTATAGATAGACTCCAAGAATTGTATCTAATATTGTTTGTGATATGAACGTGAGTATCAGCAGAAGGTGAACTCATAGAAAGTTTTCATTTCAATAAAGTGATGAAAGAAAATGTGCCTTCTAGGGAATTATAAAACCAATGCTGGTCATCATCTTACTTAAGATACAACATGTAAAACCCAGGATGTTTTTTCACATAAACAAAAAGCTTCTAAATTTCAGGGATTATTCGGTTTCTAATATTTTTTTCTTCCCCTTCAAAAAGTGTCATTTTGCAACATGCTCTACAAAGACCCACTGTGGAGTTGGGCTTTCAATGGAGGGGCACTGTCCACAATGTGAAGTCGTTACTCATTTCTGAGTCAGTGTTAGTACATTATGATGAACACGAATCTGTTTCTTATTATTGCGGCTCACCCAATAGATAGAGCAGTGCTAAGTCAAAGTATAAGAGACATTGAATTCTCAATTGCTTCCTAATCAAAACCAGAAACATCTATAGAACATAAGGCCAACAAAGAAATCCTTGCTGTTATCAGCAGGGTCAAGAATTCTATAATCACTTCTCTATTCATGCTTTTTATTTTGTATTAGTCATAAGCCGAAGGTGATCCTTTTATAAGGATAAGCCCACGTCCTAAATTAGGTCACTGTGTAAAGGGCTCTGGAGTGTTTTGTTGAGGGCATATGTCCTTGGGCTTGTGTGTGATCTGGAGAGAGTTACTTTAAATGCTGATGCCCTGGTCTTTTTGCCATATGGGAACTTGGATTGCATTTTGCTATCCTGGCTGGGAATTCTGACGTTTTACAACTGCCTTGACTCCCCTTGTCCAGATGACTAAATAGATGATTGCAGGTTTTCCAGACCATCTTTGTCTACACTGGTTGTGGATGTGGTGCCTGAAGAGCCTAAGGAATCTAAGCAAACATGTATGAATTATCTAATCCTGAAAGGTTCCTTGTGTGGGAAAACTACTTTTTTCCTCAGTGTCGATGAGGCTTCAATAACTGTTGACTAAGCGAATTCTAAAAGGGGATCTCCACATTACCTTAGCCATATGATCAGATATATATGAAGAAATTGTTTCCATGAGAACGTTGGTTAGAACCTATATCTGGTTGCTTGGAATCAAGTCAGGCTTTGAAATGAATGGTAAGCCGATGTAGCTTATTTATTCAATAAGTTTTTATTATATGCCAGGCTATTTGACCTAAGTCATCGATGTATTTATTTTAGGTGGTAATTATTGCAGGTATAGAACCTTATTGGGTTTTGGTATATACACAATTAAAAAACAGAAAATACTGCTAGTAGCATCTCAAACCTATGCAATAAAATTGTATAACTTTGAGCTTGGCATATCAGATACTTTTGTTTATGATAATTAAATATATTTTATCCCCATTTAATCATCGTTAAGAAAATATTCAGATAAAGGACAGGACAGATTCCTCAGGTAGGTCTTAAATTGAATTGATCAGGTCTTTTTTTTTGTTAAGCATGTCCCCACAACTTTACTAATAGGATGCAACAGGACCGGCCTCAAAATACTTATTGAACAAATAAGCTACATTGGCTTACCATGGGTTCAAATTCTGACTCTGTCACTGAAGCTGGGCTAACCACTTAAACTTCGTGAGACTCAGTTTCCTTATCTGTCAAATGAATACACTAATCCCAATACAAAAAGTAATGCCTGTGAGAATTCATTAAAAATATGTAACTTTTTGGCTTGGCGCCTGTGGCTCAACGGACTAAGGCACCAGCCACGTATACCTGAGATGGTGGGTTCGAATCCAGCCTGGGCCTGCCAAACAACAATGACGGCTGCAACCAAAAAATGGCCGGGCATTGTGGCGGGTGCCTGTAGTCCCAGTTACTTGGGAGGCAGAGAAAAGAGACTCGCTTGAGCCCAGGAGTTAGAGGTTGCTGTGAGCTATGATGCCATGGCACTCTATCCAGGGTGACAGCTTGAGGCTCTGTCTCAAAAAAAAATGTAACTTTTTAACTGGGTCTTAAAAAATGAATAGGCTTTCTCTAGGCAAAGAAGAAAGAAAAGAATACTGCAGGTGGGCAAAATGTCACATGTATGTAGAGGCTATAATGTTTATTAGTTAAAACTATACTTTAGGGGTCCCCAATTGGCCTAATTTGGATTACACACACCTAACGGGCAGGTATACTGCCATTTAGTCACCAGGCTATACCCTGCCAGTGTAGAGCAAGAGCTTTAGTTATTTGTATCCCCGATTATCATTACATGCTATATATTGATATATATATAAAAACACTTAATAAATGGTAGTAATATGGAATAATTAATTGGCATAAAGGGTATTAGAAATGGGCTTTCTGTGGTCACATTAGTGGTGTTCAAGATATGTGAATTGGAAAATATATTTTGGAGACAATCCTATCTTGCATGAATGGGCATAGGAAATTAGCGAGGTCTCTATCTTTTAAGAATAGCTCCCAAGATGTGATCCCCAATCAACTCTGGGTCTAGCCAGCTTATTCTCTGATTTCTTTGTTGCCAGAATCGGAGTATATGGTTAGCCTAATCCTGCCACCAAAATGTTATCTCGTTTGCCTCCAGTGAGGAATTGTGGACAAAAAACTCAAACTTCATTTAACCTCAGGTTAGATATGTTGTTTTACCGTTTTATGTCTACTTGCTAATTAATGGCTGTGTGGAAGGATTTGATATGGGGTTTTAATTATAACCAAGGGGAGTGGATAACTGTCGCCCAGTTTAAATGTTTTCCCAAGCTGTTACTAGCTACCAAAGAGCACCTGAGAACTGGGCACAGTTGTTCATGCTTTTACTCCCAGTGATGTGTGAAGATTGCTTGAGGCCAGGAGCTCACAACCAGCGTGGAAAACATTGTGAGACCCCCATCTCTGAAAAAATTTGCTGAGTGTGATAGTATGCATCTGTAACCCCAGCTACTCAGGAGGCTGAGGCACATCACATGAGCCCAAGAATTCAAGGATACAGTGGGTGACAGAGAGAAAGATCCTGTCTCTTAAAAAAAAAAAAAAAAGGAAAAGAAAAAGAAAAGAAAAAATAAGTAAAGCAAAAAAGCACCTGAACTGAGCATGACCAAATTGCCAAATCAGCTTGGATCTATGTAAACTAGCTTGGAACTGTCAAAAGACTTAGCCCTCGGGAGCTCCCCTGAACATTGTATTCAGTGAGAACCAAGAGTTTAGAAAGTAAGTTTGGGGCCATCTGGTGGAAGAGACTTGTGCTTCAGTTTAACAAGTATGTTTGCAAAGGAGGTGTCAGAGGGTTTTATAATAGGAAGGGGAATTATGAACATTCAGATCTGCTGTCTGGCAGCCATGTGGAGGGAGAGAAACCCGTGAGATCAGGGGTTAGTAAGCTACGTACGACCCATGGGCCAAACCTTGCCTGCCGCCTGTTCTGGTACAGGCTGTTAGTGCACCATGGCTTTCACATATTTTTAAGTTGGGGATGAAAAAGAAGAAAAATAGCTCCTGACATGCAAAAACTCCCTTTCATTGTCCACAGCTGCTTTTGCGCTGCAAAGGTGGAGCCGAAGAGCTGTCTCAGGAAGGGTAGAACTCGCAAAGCCTCCCACGTTTGTTATTTGGCCCTTTACAGAAGAAGTTTGCCAACCCTTACATTAGACAAGGATGGCCGTAGTCTGTGTTCAGAGATCCTAGATGTAGTGGTGAGGGACGGGAAGGGGGCGTCCTGGGTGGAATTTTAAGGATTTAGAAACAGATTGAATTTTGATGAAGGGGAAGGCCTGACGTAGGCAGGTGGATGGGGCTTACTGAATCTGAGCAACCCATGGAAAATTTAGGTGGAGGAAACTCTTATGTCTTGAGCAATGTTGGGGCTAAATTTGGAATGTATTCACATCTTTGAAGGTGAGGCAGAGGAAGACAAGCCAGAGAAGGAAGAGAACCAGAGGAGGACAGCGCTGTAAGCGGAAGTCAAAGATGAAAAGCTCTTGCTTCAAGGAAGGAATGACTCACATCGCCAACTGCTACAGGGTTCAAATGAGCCCAATACTGAAATGGGATTTTTACGTTCAGCACCTGGCTGCTATTGGCAGCAGTAAGCAGTTTTACTAAAGGTGCATATTGCCTTCTTAGCATTTCCACTTGATCTTGTGGGTACCTTAAGTCAGCATATTCTGATTTGAACTCTTCTTCCCGATTCTGGCACCCCCCAGTGAAGTCAGCGTTTCCCTGCTCAGGGGTAGCACTGTCATTTATTCAGTCGTCAAGCCAGAACTGGGACTCAGCCTGGGACTGAGGCCGGACATGTCCTTATCCCTCACCCCAGAGAGCCAATCAACCACTAAGTCACAGTCTTAGCATTTGTTCAACATGCCCAGGACTCGATTTGCACTGTCACCTCTGTGATGTGATTGTGGCGTCTCTCTGCTGGACTCCTGTCACTGTTCTCTCCCTAGTTATTCTCTACCTACAGCCAGAGCGATCCTTTTAAAAGTAGGTCACATCCCTGTTTAAAGCTCTTTTCCTATTGCCTTGAAAGTAAAGTATTAATATAAATCTTAAACAGGGCCCATAAAACCCTCATGATTTGTCTTCTGTGGGTCCCACCAACACCATGTTTTTTGTACAAGCCCTCTCACTTTCTAGAAAACACATTTCTTTCTACTTCACCATCTCCCCACCCATGAATCCCTTAGCCTGGAATTTCTCCCCCCATCCCTGTTTATATAATAAAGTCCTCTGAATTCTTTCTATATGGGTTTATGCTATTTCTTCTGGAATCGCCAGTTTCCTAGTCAGACGCTCTCGCAGCTCGGGGCTGCGCCTCTGCACAGAAGAGCAGGTGTACGGCATCGCTTTGCAATTGCCTCGCATCTGTTTCCTTGAAATCAGAGGCTCCGTTGGACTCACTGTGGCCCCAGTGCCAATGTTAGGCAGTGCCTTTTTACTCAAAGATTCCTTGTGGAATCCCATGTGGAAGGGATGCAGAGATGGTGACGTCCAGAAGTTTTGGTTCCTTGTGTTTTTCATAAATTCGAGTCCCGAAGGGGAGGAGGGCACCTTAGTATAGGAAATGCAGATTCAACATAGCAAATTGATTCCAAATAACGAGTTTTTAAAAAAATACATGGAAAAGGCTTAACTATATTTGCAAAGCAAAGGAATTCATAAGGAGGAGAAGTGAGAATGTGAGACAGAGATTGAGAGAGGGGATAATTGGAGATGTAGGGAGAGGACATTTGGGGTCAGGTGGAAGGTCCAGCCACAGAGAGGAGGAGAAAACTGACTTCCAGGATTGCAGGCAGGTGCATGAGTATTAGGGCCACTGAGGGCCACTGTGGATATATTGTGAAGACATTGGGAAGCAATTAATGCTTGGGCTCAGTTTTCTCTTAAAAGCAGAAAGATGTTATGAATCAAATTGTGTTTCCCAAAAAGATTTGGTGAAGTCCAAACCCCTGCTAACTATGCATGAGATCTTATGGGGAAATAGGTTCTTAGCAGAAGCAACCAAGTTAAGATTAGGTTATTAAGGTGGGGCCTAATCTAATACAGCTAGAACTGGATTACCTCCTTATCAAAAGAGGGAAATTCCACGTGATGACCTAGGTGAGACTGGTGATGCAGTGAAGCCAGGGGATGCCAAGGATTGGCAGCCACCACCAGAAGCTTGAAGTCCTAAGGACTCTGCCCGGATTCTCAGCCTCACAGGTCTGGCCCTGCTGGCACCTTCACCTCAGGCCTCTAACCTCCAGCACTGTGAGTGGGTAAATGTCCGTCGGTTCAACCCACCTGGTTCATGCTTCCTTGTTACATGGGCCCCAACGATCCCATATAGATTTAGGATTATTATCTTTTGAGAGTAGTGTGGAACATAGTGCTTGGGGGTAGTGATGAAGATATGGAGGAGTCGTTGCGGAGAAAGACAATGGGAGCTGATTCAAGTCTAGAAAAAAGCTAGCTGAATAGTCCTTGAACCTTCACAGCCACAATAGGGTGATTAAATAAACAGAAAATAAAAAGGCCACATGGAAAGATAGAAAACATCTAGATGAATATTATTCTTAAAGCATTTAAGCCAAGTCTAAAAATATACAAGTTGGAGACTTCTCTTTATCTTTTCAAAAAGAAGTAGGACAATATTTTTAAAAGAACAAATATTTTCTTGGTGTCGGTTTCTTTTCTGAAGGGCTGCCTGCGAACAACATGATAGCAATTTCATACAAAATGCAGATTCCACTCGAGCATCTATTTTGACTCAGACCTCTATGTTGTCTCGTTTACTTTTCTTATTATTTAAGGTAGGTATTTTTTCCCCTTATCTGTGTGAGAGCGTTGACTTTTAGAGATTATCACCTAGCAAGCATGAGGGTATCGCCGAGTCTGGAATAAAAGTCTCTGAACTCTTTTTAACCGGTAATACTTTCAATTCCTCTTTCCATGACATAAGGTTGCAGGAATGTTTGTCAGGTAACTATTTCTTAAACCAGCCTTTAATAATTGCTGAGTGCATAACAATAAAATATAAATTCAGTAAAGATAGTTCTTTAGGGGTCTAAGTCTCTGCAGTCCAAGTAAATAGCTTTCTGGAGATCTACTTTGATAAAGAGGACAGTTTAGAATAACTAAAGAGACGAATAATAAACTATCTTGCTGAAATATTGCTTTTCACTGCTGTCTTTTGACAGAATCTGTGGCGCAGTCTGTTCAAATTAATTTCTGGCAAAAATCCTAGAGTGCAAATATCTGGCATTATTGTTTGAAAGAAGCCTCACATGGTTTGGATATATGACTGCACCAGGCAAGCTTAATATTCTGTTGAAAGTTGAAAAGCCTGTTCTTGCTCAGATGGAGGGTCATTTCACCTCTATGTCCTAATTAAAAATTTATTGAGTGAATAAGTTAATTTAACAATTCCTTATTAGCAATATTAGCTCAGAAATCATACAATGGATGCTATGTTGTGGTTGTTTAGAGCAGCAGAAATGTTCCTAGTGTTGCTGCTATTGAACATTCTAATTTCATTGCCTGATCTTGAAGGTCAAGGGCATGAACTTGGTAGAAAAAAACTCTCGTTTGGGGAATCATTAGAAGAAGTGTGCCCCAGTTCACCACCCGTGATCACAGAGGAGGGGTACAAATGGTGCACAAAGCATACTTGCCCTTCACTGACCCTCAAAGCACCCTGTGGCTCCATGCGTCTTTGACCAAGTTTATAGCCTTCCCTTGCCCTCTGTGGCTATTGTGAAACACCCAGGGGAGAAAGATGATCTCAGGTAGCCAAGACCCAAACTGTGCAAAATTGTCAAGATCACAATCAACAGTGCCAATTATTTACATGCAGTACCAATCGCAAGATCTTTATCTGTGGGATCAGAAACCACAGCGTCGTATATCATCTGGGGCTGCTTTTCCTGTCACAGCTTCTGGGCACTAATGTGGGAAGTAATAGGAAATCCATAAGACCATGGATTGTACAGCAACATATCTTCTTTCTAGAAGGATCTGAAAAGTACTGTTGGGTGAGCTTAACATCTGATTAAATCAGAATATCTAATGAATTATTTAAAAAAAACCACACATGCAGGCTTCTCTATGACTCTGAAAACTTCTCAGTTAGAATATAAATATCTCTGCCAAACTTACAATGCTTTAATAAGCCAAGCTTGTGCTATCAACTATGCTTTCACTATAACTTTTTAGTAATAGCAATAAATTATATCTGAATTTTAAAAGAAAGAGCCTTGACATTTATTTTACAAGTTCACATAACTTTTTTGGTTTCTCTCTTTTTGTGGTGCTGGTGGGGGTGCACAGATTAATGGGAAGGAGGTAGAAAGTCTGGGCTATTCCCTTGATACATTAGTCTAAAATGCTAAGCATATTTATTTACTCTTAAATGAAATTCTTGAGATGGTATAAAGAGTAAGCTTGAGAAAGTTAAAAAAAAAAGCACAAGAAAATGTGACAAGTTTCAATCTGAATCAAATGAAAGGATATGTCCATTTTAGGATGGGAATTATGTAAATGAAGCAACACAGAATGTCAACTGTTTACTTGATAAACAGTATTGTAAACAGCCACCAAGAGATGGAGTTATTCAAGCAAGATTGTTGTTATTGAAATCAGTAGAAATTTTCATAAGAAAATTTGAATACCAAATTAGTAGAAACAAATTAGGTTTTCTGTTTGCAACATGAAACACTGGTGAAAAAGATGCAGTTCAGTAGCAATTAAATGTGAATTTGTTACATTTACCACTATGAGAAGTCAGGAAAATCATTAAGAAAAATATCAAACGTCAACAAATTTTTTAGTGTAACCTATTGTGAAAAAAATTTAATTCAGAGTACGTAGCCTTTTGACCTTTATTCCCCTGACTGGGTTAAAAAAATATGAGCAACCTAGACTGTCCAGCTGATGACTTGGGGGAAGGAATGCTGTTATTTTTAACTAGGCAAATACAGAGTCATCTGTTTTGAACAAAGAAGACTGATAGTCCTGTTCTGCATTTTCCCTGAGTCTGGAGTCTGAACTCAGCTGACTCCAAATTAGGAAGAAACACCCTTGACTTCAACACAACTTCAGAATCAGTTAAGAGTCCCTGGTAGCTACAACATTTAAGTTTTCACTTAAATTTCATTATTAAGGTCCTGACATATTTTCTAAGAACAAATAAAGGAGGAAGACCCCAATGTGTTATCTAATAAAACTCATACTCTGAATAAATATTTTCAGTAAATCATTAAATGACACTTCCAGAAATATCCAAACGAGCAAACGCTTAGCTCTGCAGAAAGCACAAACTCTCATGTGTTAAGTGCTGGCATTTAAAAGAATGCTATATATTATAATCAGCTGTTAGGAAAGTTTCTTGCTGATCTCTGCATTGCTTATATTGTATTTTCAAGCTCTATAGCTTGAGGTAATAGGTTCAACAAAGGGGAAAAAATACTATTTTTTGTAGATAGTTTACACTTGGAGTCGTCTAAATTTATACAAACATAGGCTATAGCTTAAAATTGTTTGGCAATCCTGTTTATTTTGCTTCTCCACTTTTATGTATATTTGGCTGAGTTACACTTTGGTAAGACTCAATCTATCTTTGTTGTTTTTCCTAGGGCTTGGCCCTCAGGGCTTTAATTTAGAGGCTGGCAAGTTTGAGAATGTCAGCTTTGCTTACCAGAGACTTTGGACTTAATTTTTTTTTTTGAGACAGAGTCTCACTATGTTGCCCTGGATAGAGTGCCAAGGCATCACAGCTCACATCAGCCTCAAACTCTTGGGCTTAAGCGATTCTCTTGCCTCCGTCTCCCAAGTAGCTGGGCCTACAGGCACCTTCCACAACGCCCGGCTATTTTGTTGTTGTTGTTGTAGTTGTCATTGTTGTTTAGCAGGTTCCAACCCGCCAGCCCCAGTGGATGTGGCTGGCACCCTAACCACTGAGCTACAGGTGCTGAGCTTAGACTTAGATTTTTAAGTTCTTGCCTCATGCAACTTCAGAATTAGTGAAGTCTTGCGTGATAAACTGGCCAGGTGTTTCAGGCTCTCACTTTTCAGTTTTATCATTGAAACCCTGGAGTAAATTCCAGCAGTTTGTTATTTTTTGCCAGGTGTGGTGGCTCATGCCTGTAATCCTAGCACTCTGGGAGGCTGAAATGGGAGGGTCACTTGAGCTCAAGGAGTTTGAGACCAACCTGAGCAAGAGTGAAACCCTGTCTCTACTAAAAACAGAAAAATTAGCTGGGCATTGTGGTGGGCACCTGTAGTCCCAGCAGAGGGGAAGCCAAGGCAGGAAGATCGCTTGAACACAGGAGTATGAGGTTGCTATGAGCTAGGCTGACACCGTGACATTCAAGCCTCAGGCAGCAGACTGAGACTCTATTTCAAAGCAAAACAAAACAAACCTCTAAAAACCAATTTGCCATTTTCTCTGTCCTACAGCATAGTCAAACCCCACTTGAGCCACATCCATGATTTGTATAAGTCTTGAAACAGAGGCTTAGCCCCTCAGCTCACCTCTGAAAGATTCTCTCTGAAAGTTTAGTCTTTGAATTTTCCTTACTTCTGTAACTCTTAGATGCTTTTAGAAATGTGGGTTTTGTGTTTTATCTACCTTTCCCAAAGTATTGGCCTGCCTCATAAACAAAAACTGAATATAATATCTGCCTTATAGGCATAAGGATTAAATGAAAATGAGTATTAGTATATATGACTATACTACGCTATTGGGTACTTAATCATCAGTTTATATCACGTCTGTTTATGCCATTCTTTTTCAATCTCATTTCACTAAGGGTTCAAAAAGTCTGTACCTCATCCATGGCCTCTATACTTAGACCAGAGAAAGAGAAGGCGGAGTCCAGAAGGGAGAACATGAAGTTTGAAGCCTGGCTAGGTTCTCGTGCTGGCTCAGTCCTCTGTGAGGAATAGGGAGAGCTGTCAGGCAGTGGACGGGAGTCCCAGCTCCTGGAGCAGATGTCTGGGCTCTGTGTGGTGGGCCTCTTGTGTGAAACTGCAACATGTCCTAAACCACCTTCACACTCTGTCTCCACATTATAGGATATGAACCATAATAGTACCTACCATCTAGAATTTTCATGAAGATTAAATGAAATTTAACTTACGTCAATAAAAACTAGTTATTGTTATCACTAGTTTGGAGAAGTTAGATATTTTAAGTCGATTTTCTCATAAACGAAAACTGAATATAATGCCTGCCTTATAGGGTGGGCATAAGGATTAAATGCAAATGAATATTAGTACTCTGTTAGTATATTAGAATATATGACTATAGTACTCGATTGGTCATGTTGGGTACTCAATAATTAGTTTATATAACATCTTACAAACTTTCCCTGAGATAGGAGTGTTGAGTTTCAAATTCTGCTGGTTTATTTCATATGGATTCAGATTTTTGAGTCATTGACCATATCAGATTCATCTTTACATCCCTAGAACCTGGCCCAAAGCCCATCATGACAATGTATATTTGTTGAAAGAATGAGTCAGTGAATACTCAATTATAATTCTATAGTTTATTATTTGCTCCAGTTCCCAGAACATCTCCTTGTTCAAAATAAGAGCTAAATAAAATATTCGTTGAACAGATAAATGATTTGGAACCACTAGAAAGCTTGATAGTTTATTCAGGGATATTACTCTTTTTTTCAGCCTGATTTGGGAGATGATTTTTGTTAGGGTGATAACCCCCCTGTTTTGATAAACGTAATCTGGGGGTCATGCAGGAAGTGGGGCCAAGATTATTTCCCCATTCAATACAAGGTCTTGACTCCTATGTATTGGTTCAGGTCACTGAATGTATTTTCTTATTCTCCTGATTAGAAGGTGATGCAACCAAAATGTAAGCTAAGACGATGGAGCAGGGCATAGCTAGTTTCAGGGACTGTAAGCCAGATGGCTTTCACCCTGAAGGATAACACCATAAAGCAACAACAATTAAAAACTCCTTTTAAAAGTGCACACACCATACAGCCTCTCAACCATAGAGTGAGAGTTTACCAAGAGATAGATACCGTAAGTGTGCTTCACCTAACCAGGAAAATAATCTCTAAACCTTCGTCAGTTGCCATGTTAACTGGAAAAATAAAATAGCACTTAATGAATTTTTACAACGTTCTTGGTATTGTGCTGCACATTTTCTCAACACATTGTCAGTTAATCCTCACAGAAACCATGGTACTGGGCAGCGCCTGTGGCTCAGTGAGTAGGGCGCTGGCCCCATATACCGAGGGTGGCAGGTTCAAACCCAGCCCCGGCCAAAAACTACAAAAACAAACAAACAAAAAAGAAACCACAGTACTTTCATGATGTAGGTCCTGTTGGTGTCCTGTTATCCTGAGGAAGACACCAGAATGATGGGAGCTTAAGAACTTGCCCAAGGCCATGGAGACAGCACGAGGGAGCGAGCAGGTATTGATGCCGCGTTCCATGTCTCCTTCTGTCCCGTTAAGCTCAGCTATGGTGATTCTCCTCAGTGCCCTTCGTTAAAAACAAGAATCGTGTATTACCTTCTTTACTGAAGGTTCTGAAATGAAATTCACGGATAACGTAACGTCCCACATGCATAACTTAAAAAAAAATAAAATTCCCTGACTTTAATATAAAGGAGAAATTCAGCTTGGTGCCCATAGCTCAGGTGGCTAGGGTGCTGGCCACATACACCGAGGTTGGTGGGTTCCAACCCAGCCTGGGCCAGCTAAACAATGATGACAACTACAACAAAAAAATATCTGGGTATTGTGGCGGGCTCCTGTAGTCCCAGTTACTTGGGAGGCTGAGGCAGGGGAATCGCTTAAGTCCAGGAGTTGGAGGTTGCTGTGAAGTATGACACCACAGCTCTCTACCGAGGGTGACATAGTTAGATGCTTTCTCAAAAAAAAAGGAGAAATTCATAGAAAGTAAGTTTTTATAAAATAATAATATATTTTAATATGTAAATACTTCAATTTGATTACACTAGAAAATATCATTTTGTGGCCAGATGTTTGTTTACATCTGCCGGCAGAAATTCTACATTAATAAATGTGTCCAATTTGCATCAGATTGTTTATCATAACTCAATTACAATTATTAAGATGTAGAAACAACCTAAACGCCCATCAACTCAGGAATGGATTAACAAACTGTGGCGTATGTATGCCTGGGAATACTATTCAGCCATGAAAAGATGGTGACTTTGTATCCTGTGTATTAATCTGGATGGAGTTGAAACACATTCTTCTTAGTAAAGTATCATAAGAATAGAAGAGTAAGACTTTAATGTACTCAATACTAATACGAAGCTAGTAGATGATCTGATGCATCCCCACATAGAAGAAAGACTCATCTCAATAGAAGTGGGGGAAGGGGAAGAGGAGAGGAGAGAGGAGATTGGAGGACTCCCCCTGAGTGGGTACAATGTAAGGGTGTATGGCCCACCTTCTGGGTGCAGTACAACAGGCACTGTACCTTCCAAATGCCAACATTGTAACCTAATTGTTTGTATCCTCACAGTAATCTAAAATAAAAAATAAATAGTATGTCTGCTGGAAAAGACACTGATACTGTGTCGTATCAGTGACTCAAATGCGTAGTACCAAGTGAAAGAATTTTTAAAAAGTGGTTAAAGTTTCAAACACAATTGAATGTAGTTCATTCTTCTGTTTACACTACTTTTGAATTTCTGTAAAATTCAGTTTACCTGAAAACCATGCAAAGACTTTGTGTTTACATGTGAAACATAGGATAATTATAAGAAGTGACCAGTGGGACATTGGAAACGTGTGAGGGGATGAGGTGTCAATTTTCCCAGTGCAGGATGGTGCCACACCTGGACCGATGCCCAGGATTCCTGGCCCTCACCCATTAATGCCAGGAACACTCTCCAAATCACTGTGAAATCCTCAAAAACACCACCACAAATTTCCAAGTTGCCCACTAGGGTGGTCCTGCTGCAGGTGAGAACGACTGCTCTATGGAATACTCACAAGAAACTAGCATTGCAAAACCAAGGGAAATTGCATAGTGTTAGATGAGCTAATGGAATATGGGACAGAAGTTTAATAATGTAATTAATTATAGAGTGGCACTTGAGAGTAGAAATAGAAATAGGGTCTAAAAAGAATGACATTAGGAATGAATAAGCACTTTCAGGAAGACTCAGGGAGACCTCTCATTCTGCCACCCTAACCAGGTTGCATTCTCCTTTAATACCCTCTAATAACATCTTATGCTTCTCTGTCTTAATTATCAGGACAATTGTAAATAATAGGGTATTGCCTATGGCGCATTTAATATTGGTCTCTCCCACTAGGAGATAAGTTTCAATATTTGTTTTATTTACTGAGTATCATTATTATATAAAGTGCTTTATAAGATTTCTAGAAGGAATATTTTGAGGCATTCGTTTAAAGGTTTTGGAGGAGTCTGGGAAGTTGGATTGTTAGAGTCTTGATTCAAAGTCTACAAACGGTATATATCATGATTCTCATTTTAACATGTTTTTTGAAGGATGGCCGATTAAACACTGACTATAGATACTTAGCAGTGGTTTTGTAAGCATAACTCTAGCGCCACCTTCTGCCAGGTAGAGAAATATGCTCATAAAGATTGCCATGTGAGAATCTGGATTTGCCGCTCAAATAGTTCTCTGGGCTACAGAACTTATTAGATAACTTAAAAAATGCTAAAATAATGGGGGTCTATAAATTCCCACCTCCAAATGCAAATTTTATGGAATCTACAAATAATGCTAACTGGAGTAAACAACTTTTTAACTTTTAGTACTTTAACTATAGGGAGGTTTGTTTGTTTGTTTGTTTGTTTGTTTATTTATTTATTTATTTATTTATTTATTTATTTATTTTGAGACAGAGCCTCAAGCTGTCACCCTGGATAGAGTGCTGTGGCATCACAGCTCACAGCAACCTCCAATTCCTCCGCCTCCCAAGTAGCTGGGACTACAGGCACCCGCCACAACGCCCGGCCATTTTTTGGTTGCTGCCGTCATTGTTGTTTGGCGGGCCTGGGCTGGATTCGAACCCGCCAGCTCAGGTGTACGTGGCTGGCACCCTAGCCCATTGAGCCATAGGCGCTGAGCCGGGAAGTTTTTTACAGAAGAAAGAAGATGTGGGGCTTTTGTCTTACTGATTAATGTCGTTAAGTATAGGTTTAAAAATTATTACAAAAATGTCCCGATTATTGTGAAAAAAATATGCATAGGTATTATATGCAGAGCAGCTTTGCATACAAGATTCTCGTGAAGTTATCGAGAACAGATATGTGGAGAGAAGAGTTGAACTTAGGTTCTGAATACTTTATCTGAATACTTATCTATTCTAAGACACTAATGAAGGTGGGTAGTAGTAAGGAACACAGCAGGTGTCTTTGTGCTGCCACCATGAAGAAATGTCAATCTTCAACTTTGACTCCAAACAGGAAGTCTCTTCCCATAGAACAGGGGTCAAAATCTACTTCTAATAGCCATAGAAGTGCAGAGCAAAAGCCAGCAAATGTCTTCTTTAATATTTCACATACTTCTAGAAATGACTTTAGATTTGGCAGGCCATAAGATCTCTATAGCAATCGCTCAACTCTGAAATCGGAGCTTGAAAGCGTCCACAGACAAAATGCAAACAAATTAGCGAACATGTCTCCCAACAAAACTTTACTTACACAAAGAGATAGTAGGCTGGATTTGGCCTGTGGGCTGTAGTTGTTAACTCCTGGCACAGCATTGAGCAGGCAGCTTTGGAATGAAAAACTGCTCTTGCATAGGGAGAATCAGAGAGCTTGCTTTAGAAGGAATGGCAGAACTACAGAACCTGGTGTGGGGGAGTAGAGAAAGCAGAAAAGCAGAAATTTCAGGGACTGAGTCCCACCCAGTAGGTGTAACACGATATTGATAGATAAGGGAGGACCAAGATACCACTGGCTTCAGAACTGTGAATGACAGAGAGGAACACGTGTGGAAGACAGTGCCTACAGAGTTAGCTACAGAGCGCAAACGGGGAATGAGAGTTAAAAAAAATGAGACCCACAAACCTCTGCGGGGGTGAGGAGTGTGGGCCTTCCTGTTACCGGTCTCTAGGGTCAGCCTCTGGATCGTGAAGGCACTGCCACTGTCAGGCCTCATTTCAGACTTTTGTCAGAATAGGTTTCTAATTTTTGGTTTGGAAAACATAGTCACCATTCATTCATTCACTCATTCACTACGTGTTCAACACATCTGCACATTCTGTGGGTTCACTGTGTCAGACATTAGACAGTGCTTAAGGCACTGGAGATACGGCAGTGAGCAAACGTTCTGTCTCCTGCCAGGAATATGGAGGTAGACAGTGAACAAATAAGCGAGTTGATATGTAGTGTCGCTACTCTGAGTCTTTTTATCTGGATGAACACTCGAGATAATTTCTAGGTCTCAGAGAACTTTGCATAAAAATTAGTTATACCCATAGCTCATGGTGCTTTAGCAGGGTCAATAATTTGTAGGATTATCTTCTCTTTCCTTTGAATAAAGAATGGGGACCCATTTAGTTTGGCCTATTGACCTACTCTTCTTGTTGGTTTCCCCCTCTACCAGGAACGTAACTCCTCACAAAGCAAATCAGTAATTGTAGGTGGATAACACTTAGTTTTTCTTTTCTGTTAAAAAAAAATTACCTATTTTGTTGTGTGTGTGTGTGTACGTGTTAACCTTCTTCAGTTAGGCCTATGTGTTAGTTTCCTATCACCGCTGTGACAAATTACCACAAACGTCAAACAACATGAATTCATTACCACACTGTTCTGGAGATCAGAAGACCTACCTGGCTTCAGCAAGGCTGAAATCCTAGAGAATTCACCTTTCCTTGACTTACTTGTGACTCCTTCCTCCATTTTCAAAGCCAGCAGGTTAACATTTTCAAAGCCAATCTCTCTCTCCACCCCCACCCCCATCCACAACTCTCCTGCTCCTGGGATTACCTGGGTAATTTAGGACAATCTCTCTATTTTAAGACCTTAAATTCTATTAAATCTTTCTGAGTACATCAGGTAACACACTAACAGATTCCAGAGATTAGCATGTGACTAACTTGGGGGTCATTATTCAGCCTGCCTAAAAAGTTTTGTCATAGATTTTTATAGGTCAAAATACTGATGTAGCATGTTCCAGCATAGTTTCTTCTTCTTTAAAAAAAAAATGTGACTTTTCAGCCAAACTTTCTTGAAAAAATGCAGTTCATCTTACTCAAATTAATTTCTTCCTTTTCTTTTCTTTTCACAACTTTACGAAGCTCATAAGACAAACATAATAAATTTCTGTTGAACAATTTGTCTTAAGTATGAGATTTATTTTCCTAAAAGTAGGCTCTACATAAATTTAATTTAAATAAAAAGTTGCAAATTAATTTTAATTAATGTTTTCAACATGAAAATTTATTGATGTTGAGTAGTAAAACTAATAATACCATAATATCATAACCCCAAACAATATGAATATAAATACAGTCTAAGACAGTTTCAGTCAAGATTTTAAAGAAATAATTTGTTACTATTCAACATGATAGGGTTTAATGATAATTACAAAATTATTATTCACATGTTGATTTCTTGGTTTCTTTTATATGCCATAAATGCACACACACACAAAGGGTGCCAAAAAATATATACACTTTTTTTTTTATTTTGAGAAAGAGTCTCACTCTGTTACCCTGGATAGAGCTTGTGGCATCATAGCTCACAGCAATCTCAAATTCCTGGGTTTGAGTGATCCTCTTGTCTCAGCCTCCTGAGTAGCTGGAACTACAGGCCACTCACTATAATGCCTGGCTGGTTTTTCTGTTTTTGTAGGGTGTTGGTCTTGCTCTTGCTCAGGCTGGTCTTGAACTCCTAAGCTCAGGTGATTCACCCTCCTTGGCCTCCTAGAGTGCTAGGATTATAGGCATGAGCCACCACACCCAGCCACCAAAAAAATGTATACACATTTCAAGAATGGAAATCACTATATTAAAATCGTAGTTCTCAATATCTGCTGAAAACAAAAGATAAAACAAGTCACAATGAGCACCTCTTATAATTGCAGAAGTCAAACATGGTAAGTATTACAGATTTCACAAGTTTTTTCTTTCTTAAAATGTGTATATATTTTTGTCACCTTCTGTATATATGTGTACAAGACATTTTGAAAGCAAAAGTAAAGAATAATATGTACCTCTTTAATATGATACTTGTAAAAAAATGTGTTACTTATGCTTGTTTTTTGCTGTATAAATAATTTGGTGTTGAGATAAACACATAAATTTCATTTTCAATTGAAATGAAATGATTCTGTCCTTGTTCTTGATGTTTATTTTCCTTTCTTTTTTTCTCTCACTTTTACTCCCTTCTTGCTTCTCTTTATTTTATTTATTCACTTGTTTTTTTGAATCTCTCAAAGTTCTGTTGCTGTGGCTGAAATGCAGTTGCATCATCACAGCTCATTCCAGCCTCAAACTCCTGGGGTCAAATTATCCTTCCATCCCAGCCTCCTAGGTAGCTGGGACTATAGGCACATACCACAATGTCTAGCTTTTTTCTTATTTTTAGCAAAGACACGATCTTTATATGTTGCCCAGGCTGGTCTTGAACTCCCATCTCAAGTGATCCTCCTTTGGCTTCCCAAAGTGCTAGGATTACAGGTATAAGCCCAGTCTCTCTCTCTCACCTCTCCCTCACCTCTCTCTCTCTCAGCTTTCTTTCTTTTTGTGTCACTTATTACAACAGGAAAGTGAAATAACTCAGGTTATAATTCTTCATGTTCACTTTATGAGAACTCTCCCTGTGTCTAGGACTAGACTCTCCCTCTCTTCCAGGCCTGGTGTGGTGGCTCACACCTGTAATCCTAGCAATCTGTGAGGCGGAGGCAGTGGATTGCTTGAGCTCAGGATTTCAAGACAAGCCTGAGCAAGAGTGAGACCTTATTTCTACAAAAAATAGAAAACTAGCTGGGCATTGTTGTGTGTGCCTGTAGTCCCAGCTACCTAGGAGGCTAGGGCAAGAGGATTGCTTGAGCCCAAGAGTTTGAGGTTGAGCTATGAGGTCACAGCACTCAATGCCAGGGCGACAGAGCGAGACTCTGTGTGTATATATATATATGAGAGACTCTGTATGTATGTATGTATATATATATATAAATCCTTCTCTTTCATCTCTCACCACTCATCTTCAGACTTCACCACATTGGACATCAGTCATGTCTACAAAATAAAGCCTAATAAAATAGAAAACCGAAGATTGTAATAGACCAATAAACGAATAAATAAGAAAGGTGCCAAGATTATAAAAACATCCAATACACTTCACCTCTGATCTATGTAATCCATGCGGCACGTACAAACACCACAAATTAACAAGGGAGTGCATAAAAATTCCTTCCTCACAATAAATATTTCTATCTGAGTTTTTATAGTGGAGTTTGTCTCTCTAAGACACTTGATGTTCGTGAGTGGTGGTTGGAAGAGGAGATTTGGAAGAACCTTTTCTCTGTGCAATTGTGCTCAACAATTCCCAGTGGCCTCCCATAATTCACATCAAAAACTATCAAAGAAGCTAATTAAATGAATGGTCTCCTCTACACTGCCAGATGGGGCTGAAAGACTTTAAAAAACTGCTAATAGGACTGCTTGGTTATCATTCATTAATATGGGTGTAGAATTGCAGGGCATGTAAAATTCAAAAATCAATGTTTATGGTTTTTATTTATGTTTCTTGCAGAATCTCTAGGAATGTGTCCTAGAATCTGAGAATTCCCTGGTAAGAAACCCTGATAAGTGATGAAAAATATGCAAGATCCTGCTTATGGGTAGTGGGAGTTGCTGTTGACATCTGGGTCAAACATCATGAAGAGAAAGTGTCAAGCAAAGGAGAGTGAGTGCATCTAGAGTCTTTTTATACATGGAACATTACATTTGGGGGCAGAAATACAACTTGCTTTGTAATGTAACCGTATTGAACATGTGGTTATAATGATACATTCAAGTACATATGCTGATGTCTACTCTTTCCTGAAAACCCACTAAAATGACAGTAAAGGACGAAGGCCATCATAAAGAATGTCTGAGAGGCTGGGTGCCGTGACTCATGCCTATAATCCTAGCACTCTGGGAGGCTGACACAGTAGATAGCTTAAGCTCATGGGTTCGAGACCAGCCTGAGCAAAAAGCAAGACCCCGTCTCTACTAAAAATAGAAAAACTGAGGCAAGAGGATCAATTAAGCCCAAGAGTTGGAGGTTGCTGTGAGTGATGATGCCCTGGCACTCTACCCAGGGCAACAACTTAAGACTCTGTCTCAAAAAGATAAAAAAAAGAATGTCAGAGAATGTGCCACCAAATGAAAATTAGCAATGAAAATTTACAAGATCGACTGCTGTAGCTGGCTTAGTAGAGCACAGGAAGCTGAAACTTGATGGCATGGAAACACAGAAGTCTACAAGGAGAAAAACGAGTAATGCCACAGATTCCTGGAAACAGGAGGCAACAAATGTTTGAAGGTGGGGCTGAAACAAACGCATTTGTTTGGGAGGCTGAGGTAAGAAGATCGCTTGAACCCAGGCATTTGTGGTTCTGTGAGTCATGGCGCCACCACACTCTACTGGGGGCAAGAAAGTGAGACTCTATCTTAAAAAAAAAATGTATAAAGTGTGGTGCATTATTTGGCTATTGCTGTATAACAGATCATCCCCCAGATGTAGTATCTTAAACCAACAAGCATTCATGTAGCTCACAGGTACACCAGTAGGACGGCTGTAGGACGGTCGTGCTAATGCACCTGCGGTCATCTGCCAGGTTGGGTAAGTGACTTTGCTGACCGTGGCTGGGCGTTCTCACATCTTTGGAGCTTTGGTGGGTGGATGCATTTAGGCTGCCTTGGCTCTACTCTGTGTGGTCTGTCATCCTCTAACAGACTGATTCACTAGCTAGAGGCGGAGTCCCAAAAGAATGAGTAAAAAAGTTTGAAAAACGTCTTGATGCTTAAGCTCTATCTGGTGCACCATCATTTCCCCCCCTATTCTGGTGGAAAAAGCAAGTTATAAGACCAGCTCAGATTCAAGAATTGGGGAAATAACTCTGTAGCTTCATGGGAGGAGTTATAAAAATATATTGCAAAGAGCATGAATATGGGGAGCAGAGAAGTCTTGTAGTCAGTTTGGCTACCTATTTCCAGGTAACCCTCAGAGTATTTTTCCTACCCTCCCTCCATAACTAGAACTGGGTACTATGGACATTTTAAAAAGTATTCAAAGAACCAAAATAACTATAAATTAAATATGTAATAAAAAATTTAAACTTTTAATAGAAAATTTAGAAATGAAGTTGAGGAAACTATTGTTTTTTTTTAATTTTTTATTGCTACGTGACAAATTACCACAAGTCTAGTGGCCTAAACAATACACATTTTAATCTTAGTTTCTGTGTGGTAGGAGTTCAGGCACAGGTTAGTAAGGGTATTTGCTCTAGGTTCCCCCACAGCTGCAATCCAGGCTCCAGATGGGGTGATGGTCTCAGCAGAAAAGATCTGATTCCAAGCACATGTGTGGTTGTGTGACTGCTGGTTCTACAATTGGGTCACACAATTACAGAGACTGAGAAGTTTCCAGATCTGTAATCAGCAAGCTAGAAACCCAGAAGTGTCAATGATGTATTTCTAATCTGAGTCAAAAGGCCCAAGAACCAAAAGGGCTGGTAGTGTAAATTCTAATCTTAGAACAGGCAGGCTGGAAACCCAAGAAGCATCAGTCCTTTTGAGTCTGAAGTTGGGAAGAGACCAACATCCTGGTTTAAGCAGTAAAGCAGGAGTTCTCTCATACTCAGCTTTTTGTTGTTTTCAGGCCTTTAATTGATTGGATGGGACCTACCCTCTTTAGGGAGGACAATCTGCTTTTTATCCTAACTGCTGATTCCAATGTTAATCTCATTCAGAAACACCCACACAGATGCACCCAGAATAATGATGGACCAAACATCAGGTACCCTGTGGCAACACAATATTGCTATTTTCATTGTTAAAAGTCTTTATTTAGGCTCAGTGCCTGTGGCCTACGGGCTAAACCTCCAGCCACGTACACATGAGCTGGCGGGTTTGAATCCAGCCTGGGCCTGCCAAACAACAATGACGGCTGCAACCAAAAAATGGCCGGGTGTTGTGGAGGGCGCCTGTAGTCCCAGCTACTTGGGAGGCTTGCTTGAGTCCAGGAATTGGAGGTTGCTGTGAGCTGTGATACCATAGCACTCTATCCAGGGTGACAGCTTGAGGCTCTGTCTAAAAAAAAAAAAAAAAAAAGTCTTCATTTATTTACTTATGTTTTGAGATAGAGTCTTATTTTGTTGCTCTCGGTAGAGTGCTGTGGTGTCATGGCTCACAGCAACCTCAAACTCTTGGGCTCAAGCAATCCTCTTGCCTCAGCCTCCCAAGTAGCTGGGACTACACCTGCTAGCCACAATGCCAGCTATTTTTACAGACAGGGTCTCACTCTTGCTCAGGCTGATCTCAAACCCGTCAGCTCAGTCAATCCACCTGCCTCGGCTTCCCAGAGTGTTAGGCATGAGCCACCGCACTAGGCTAAAGTTTGTTTGTTTGTTTGTTTGTTTTTTTGAGACAAAGTGTTACTCTGTTGCCCTTGGTAGAGTGCTTTGGCATCATCATTCACAGCAACCTCAAACTTTTGGGCTCCAGTGGTCATCTTGCCTCAGCCTTCCAAGTAATTGGGACTACAAGTGCCTGCCACAATGCCTGGCTAATCTAATTTTTCAATTTCTTAGTAGAGATGGGGTCTCTCTCTTGCTCAGGCTGTTTTCCTTAAGATTACAGGTGTGAGCCACCAGCCTCCCAGAATGTTAGGATTATAGGCGTGAGCTACAATGCCCAGCAGTGTTAAAAGTCTTGTCAGGCTATGTGCCTTTTATAAATTCCTTTACTAAGAAATAATTCTTGTAGTATATTATTCACCATTTTAAATTGTACAATTCAATAGCTTTTAGTGTAATCACAGAGATGTACAAATATCACTGCAGTCTAACTTTAGAACATTTTCATTGCCCTACCAAGAAATCTTTGTACTCGTTAGCAGTCACTATTTGACTTTTTAAAAAATTTATTTTTAAATTAAAACAATTTTAGTTACGGCTGAAATACATATAACATAAGATTTGCCACCTGCTATGGTTTAAATGTTTGTGTCCTCTCTAAAATTCATGTCAAAATTTAATCCCTCACATAACAGTGGTAAGATGAGGGGCCTATACCAGGTGGTTAAGTCATGAGGATGGAGACTCCGTAGACGAGGACACTAAACATGTTGGCGCCTTGATCTTGAATTTCCCTGCTTCCAGAACTGTGAGAAACACATTTTTGTTCTTATAAATTACCTAGTTATAGTTACTTCATTATGGCAGTACAAGCCAAATAAGATGCCATTTTTATCATTTTTAGTGTATAATTCAGTGTTAACTATATTCACATTGTTGTATAATCAATCTCCAGAACACACTGATCTTGAAAAACTGAAAGTCTAAATCTATTAGCTAATTCTCTATTTCCCCTGCCCCCAGCCCCCTGACAGTCACCATTCTAATTTCTGTGTCTGTGAATTTAACTACTCTAGATACCTCATCCAAGTAGAACATGACGTTGTTTTTGTGGCCGGTTTATTTCTAGTATAAAGTTTCAAGATTCATTTATGTTATAGCATGGGTCATGATTTCCTTCTTTTTTAAAGGCTGAGCAATATTTCACTGTCTATATACATGTACACTACATTTTGTTTATACATTCATCTATTGATGGACATTTGGGTTCCTTCCATCTGTTGGCTATTGGGAATAATGCTATGAACATGGGTGTCTAAATATCTCTTTGAGTCCTTGATTTCAATTCTTTCGGATATATACCTGTAAGTGGAATGGCTGTGTCATACAGTAATTTTGTGTTTAACTTTTTGAGGCATTCCCATACTGTTTTCCAAAGTGCTACACTGTTTTATGTCTTCAATAGTACACAAGGGTCCCTGTGTCTCCACATTCTCGCTAACACTTGCTATTTTCTATTTTTTTAAATAGGAACCATCCTAATGGATATGAGTAACCATCCTATGGATATCTCATGGTTTTTATTTGCATTTTCCTGATGATTAGTGATGCTGAACATCTTTTCATAAGCTTGTTGGTCATTTGTATATCTTCTTTGGAGAAATGTCTAAGTTCTTCGCCCATTTTTAATTTGAGTTTTTGTTGTCATTGAGTTGCAGAAATTCTTTATACCGTATATCCTGGGTATTAACCTTTGGATATACGATTTGCAAATATTTTTCTCCCATACTGGAGGTTGCCTTTTTACTTCGTTGATTGTGTTCTTTAATGCATGGAAGTTCTTTCATATTGATGTTGTACAACTTATGTATATTTTTTGTTATCTGTGCTTTTGGTGTCATATCAAAGAAATCATTTCCAAATTCAATGTCATAAAACTTTCCCCTATATTTTCCTCTAAGAGTTTTATAGCTTTTAGTTTTACATTTAGATCTTAGATAAATTTTGAGTTACTTTTTGTATATGATGTAAGGTAAGGGTACAACTTCATTTGTTGCATCTACGATTTGATCTCTAGAAGTATATATATATGTAGAGAGAGAGAGAGAGAGAGAGAGAGATAGAAATTTTGAAATTGTAAATTTTAAAAAGGAAAAAATGTAAGCAATGTATTCTTTTTAGTGTACCCAAAGGTACTATGTTTGAAACTTGAAGTTATTTTTATATTGTCCAATTGTATAGTCCTTAGATTATTGTGGAGCAGGTGGTAGTAAAGATTTAAGTAAGATAATAACTATCTGATGGCCTTACCTTAAAAATTGTATCATTAAAAATACTGAGAAATTGCCAGGAACAGCCTCATGACTGTGATCCTAGCACTTTGGGAAGATCACTTGAGGTCACAAGTTTGAGACCAATCTGGGCAACATAAAGACTCCCATCTCTATAAAAAGTAAGAAAAACAAGTTAGGGTGGTGGCATGTGCCTGTAGTCCTACCTACTTAGGAGGCTGAAGTGGGAGGATCATTTGAGTCCAGGAGTTTGAGGTTCCAGTAAGCTATGATGATACAACCTGGCAGTCTAGCCTGGGTGACAGAGCAATACCTCTCTTAAGACAAAAAAAAACAACAAAAAGTTGAGAGCCTAAAACTTTTCCATTTTGGAGATAAAGGCTCTTGAAAAAAGAACAACAAAACTATTTCCCGTACCTTACTCTCAAATATTTCTAGTTTTTTCTTAGCCCTTTGACATTATAATTTCATCACTGTTAAAATAAATGGGTGAAAGTAGATTATAAAATTTAAATTATGTGGAAAAGGAATCCAGTGTTATTTTCTAACTAACAAAGTGTAAGTTATTTCTCAAATTATTGTTTCCCACTGTATAATTATCATTCTCAAATGGGTGGAGGGTGGAGTGAAGAACTGGGAAAGGGGAGGAACAAGAAAGTAGAAGAGAATCAAATGTCCTGCCCACGAACATCAGTATTCCCTATGCTTTCAACAGGATGCAGTTCTTTTCCTAAATGACTTTCCAGAAAGCATATCTTAAATATTAATTAAAATTTGTTTGCAAAAGGAACTCTGATTTTTCCTAATGTTCTCTTTAAAAAGCCAATGAAATGTAGGTTTGAGGCCAAAGGGAAAGAGTATTGGTGTTGTTTCTACTATGTTGGTGGCAGAACTCAGGAGACTGCAAATAAATCTTTTTTTTTTTAATGCAAAATTTTATTGCAAAGCTTTATGCCTAAAATCTAGACAATTACACTCCAGGATTTCTACTAATGGATACCACATGGTAGACTCAATAACTTCAGCTGCGGGGTAGAGAATACTGTGTTATAGCTATTCAGATAATGAATAGCTATCTAGGTCCATTTCAGCTGAAGCAAGTCAACTGTATTGAATGTGAGTGAAACATTAATTCTTTATAAGAATATACCCAATTGGCAGACACTTTGACATGTAATATACATTAGTTCAGCATGCCGCCCCTACGGAATCATTTTATCCCTTGCTGGAGTTTGCACTTACGTGCATGCCTATCTCCAATCTCCTGAATCTGTCTTTGGGGTATCACTTACATGTACTTATGAAACATACATTTTTAAGCAGACACATGAATGAGAATGGTTCCAGTTTTTTGAAAATGTTAGTTTGTCATTATTTCTGTTTGTTCTGCAAATATCACATGCCTTTCTTCCTCCCTCTGGGACCACGTGTTGGTTCTCTTTCCTCTTCTTGGGACTTTGAAAACTATCCCCTCTTTTATCTTTTCTGAAGTCTTATAAAAGCAAAAAGAATATTCCATGTTAGTATTGGACACCAAGGACACCTGAGGCTTGTTCTGGGTTCCAAATTAAAAAAAAAAAATCGAGAAATGAAAAGGGAGAGGCGTGTCTTCCTGCAGAGGTTATTCTCATGGGACAAAGTCTTGCTTTTGAAAGCCAGCCTTGGGAATCAGCAACAGGAAATGCAGAAAGGAATAAATCTGTCAGACTCATTTTCTTTTCTGTGTTACAGTAGAGTTGTTTTTGTTTTCTTCCTCCTCTTCTTGGATGAAAGGCCAGGTTCCCTGTGACTGGTATGAATCCCTTAAGTAGAAACAGGGAGTGGGCTCGGGGTGGGCGTGGAAAGCAATGCTTCCCAAGTTCAGCCTGAGACACGTGAGTTTCCCTAACCATAACAATGACAGGAATTTCAGACTTCTATAATTTAGTTACCTCCTCATACAGCATTTTTAGCATATTTTAATCATGTGATTGTAAACGAATTTCACTTTGTTCAAATTTTGAAACACACACACATCCACACACCAGTTTTTGTGGCCTCAAAGGCACTCTTGGGCTGCCCTGCCCTCCAGGAGAGGCAGGAGAGGTCAAGTGAGGGTTCAGCCCATCTCATTCCTAATCCCTCCCTTCTAGAACAACACCAGAGTTTATTTGTTTATGCTTCTATGTGACATTTAGGAGGACAATTGATAAAATCCTGTCCCTTTCCCTGTTTTAAAACTGCCCTGCTACACCAGGCTTAGCACTAATTCAGGTAGTAGATTCTTTCCCAGAATGAGTCTTTGCTTTGCCATTTCTCTCATTTGTTAGGAACTCTGTGGTCATTTGAAATTTTGTCGAAGCACAAGTTTGAATTTCAAGTCGCTTAGGTTCTAGTGAGAGAACCCACTATAGAATGTAGATTCTATAACTCCTCCTGGGCTTGGTTTTATATAATAACCTGGGTAGATCCAGCATTGGCAATTCTTTTCTACAAAGGGGCAGATGGTAAATTCTTTAGGTTCAGGTTTTGCAGGCCACATAGGGACTCTGTTGATTCTTCTTCTTTCTTCCTCCTTCTCCTTCCTTCTCCCTCTTTTTCAACTCCTAGAAAATGTAAAAATTGTTCTTATCTGGAGGGAAAGTCTGGGAGGCTGGATCTGTCACAGGATGATAGCCTGTCAACATGTTTTAGGTAATATTATCCTTCTTTTAAGATTAAGCACCATTGCTCAAAGAGGGGAAGTAATTAATCCCAGGTTGCCCAGCTCACGATAAGGCAAACCTTGGTTTGGGCAGATCTGAGTTCATTTTCTGCTATACCATATATTATAATTTATTTCTGACTCTATTTCATGATCTTCAGAGAAAGAGATATGACTTTTTTTAAAATTTTGTCTTCATTACCATTTTCTTTGAATCTCTTACTACAAGGCATACATCCACGAGAATGTCTCAATTTCTCAGATACATAATGAAAAATTAATGTGAAACAGGATATAGAACCTAGGTTAGGTACCAAAATTCTTAAGTTGTCAGTCAATGAAGATGATTCTAACAACGTCTCAGAGCTGGAAATGAAGTCGCTTTTTTATATTGTTGTTCACCAATTTTTAAAAACACATCCAACAATATTAAACAAAACTTCCCAACAAAATGGCTGGGGGTTGTGGTGGGCGCCTGTAGTCCCAGCTACTTGGGAGCCTAAGGCAAGAGAATCGCTTGAGACCAAGAGTTTGAGGTTGCCTTTGAGCTGTGACTCCACGGGACTCTACCCAGGATGACAGCTTGAGACTTTGTCTCAATTAAAAAAAAATGAAAAAACAAACAACCGCCCCCCCCCCCAAAAAAATGACTTCCGAGCAAGAGGTTAAGGTAGAAGCATGAGATGATACCTAGGAATCTCCCTGAAATACTAGACTCTAGTCTAAGCCTAGGAGTTTTTATAGGTTGTTTTCCCCTCCCCTGATAGCAGGGAATGAAGTAAGAGAATTGAGCCAGCCCCTTTCCTGAACATACTTATCTGTTCTGCTCTCTGTAAGCAGGAGACAGTATTGCACAGGGGTTCAAAGCCCACCTGAATGGGCTTGCTCCTTGTGTTAATGTTATGTAACAGGTGTTGTCACCGGGCAAATTACTTAAGTGAAATATTCATATGTTTTCCTATGTAAACTGGGACAACAGTAGTATATGCCTCATGTGTAGACTAAATGAAATAATACATGAATAATAATAAATGAAATGTAAAGCTCTTAGCACTTAGCAGTAAGTGTGCAAAAAGTTCAGCTATTGGTATGGCTGTGGTTGTTGCCATCGCCTCTTCCTGGTGGGTAGACAAGTAGGCCTTACAGAGTAGCATGCTTCGGACTGACATTTTGCTTTCATTGTCTGCTCAACTTTTAAACATAGCTTCATACCTTTATTGTTACTTTTTTATTGTTTTTGGATTTTCTTTACCTCCATATCCTGTGGTCCCAAGAACATAATGACTCCTTCTATGGCCAGGCCCAGTTCTTATACTTCCAGAGGGAAAGGGAATTCAACCAAGAATATCCTAATGATTTAAACAGCCTGAGGGCATGTTGCCAGGCTCCGCTAGCCTCTCCGGAGAATGTCGTAATGGACATAGGAAATATGACGATTGAGACATCCCTTAGACACCGGGATGAAAACTGCTCCCATTAGATTTTAGTTGTAACAGCTGCCACTTCAGTGACCTTCAAGTGGAGGGGATGCTCAGAGGCCATTTAGGGTCTGACAGCTCTGGGATCTTGTAAGGCTGCAGTCCCAAACCCAGGCTATGGACTGTACTAGTCTGGTACAGTTCTGTTAGGAACTGGGCTGCACAGCAAGAGGCGAGTGGCAGGTGAGTGAAGCTTCCTCTGTATTTACAGCTTCTCTGCATCACTCACACAACTGCCTGGGTTCCACCTCCTCTCAGATCAGCAGTGGCATTAGATTTTCAGAGGAGCTTGAATGCTACTGTACGCTGCGAATGTGAGGGGTCTAGGCTGTGAGCTCCTTATGAGAATCTAATGCCTGAAGATCTCAGATGGGGCCGAGGACATAAGCAACACATTTTGGGTGTCACCCCCAGATGGGACTGTCTAGTTGCAGGAAAACAAGCTCAGGGCTCCCACTGATTCTGTGTTACGGTGAGTTGTATAATTATTTCATTATCTATCATAATCTAATAATAAGAGAAATAAAGTGCACAATAAATGTAATGCACTTGAATCATTCTGAAACCATCCTCCTCTCAGTCCGTGAAAAAATTGTCTTCCGTGAAACAAGGTTTCCGGAGCCAAAAATGTTGGGGACCCCTGTTGTAAGCAGCATCTCGGCACCTCTCTTCTTTGGGTGGATATAATCTCCCCTTTCTGTGTATTTGTAATACTGTATTTATCACTCTGTACAGCACATTAAACTGCACCGGGAAACTTAAAAGATACTAATTCCTCAACTCTATTCCATATCAATTAAATAAGAACTCTTTCAGTTAGAGGCCTGATTTCTTTTTCTTTTTTTTGTAAGTTCCCCAGTCAATCAAATGTGTGACCAGGGCTGAGAACAGCACCAAGCACCTTGGGCGTACCTCTTGTGTCCCAGTTATTCTTATTTATTTATTTATTTATTTTTGAGACAGAGCTTCAAGCTGTCACCCTGGATAGAGTGCTGTGACATCACAGCTCACAGCAACCTCCAATTCCTGGGCTCAAGCGAGTCTCCTGCCTCCACCTCCCAAGTAGCTGGGACTACACGTGCCTACCGCAACGCCCGGCCATTTTTTGGTTGCAGCCGTCATTGTTGTTTGGCGGGCCTGGGCTGGATTCAAACCCGCCAGCTCAGGTGTACACGTGGCTGGCGCCTTAGCCTGTTGAGCCACAGGCGCCGAGCTGTTATTCTTATTTTTAAAATGAACACTATTAACATATTTTACATACAACCTATATTGCAGTTATTTTCATACCCCAGTGATCATTTAGGAGTTTGAAACATGTGCTCCTGGTTCACATTAGCTTGGAGAGGGGTACACCTGTGAGAATACTTGGTGCTTGTTCTTCTCTCCTTCTATCCCATTTAGACGTTAAGGCTTAAGACGGTGGCTTTGGAACAGTGTTTTAAAATAGAAAAGCCCTCTCTTCAGAATCACAAACCTCCACCCCTCTGTCTTCACAAGTCCTCTGAGGCACAGTGGGAATGTCAGAGCTACCCAGAATCCTTCGCTGTGCAGAGTTGAAGGCTGTAGGGAATAGCACCCCCTATGTTTGCCTTTGAAGATTTGGCCAGGCTTCTGGAACAGTCTTCAGATAATGAATTACTAACCACGACGCTGTTCTCTGTTTGCTTGTCCACTTGGTGGTTCTAAGGAGCCCTGTGAGCCATTCAAGTTTGTTGCACAATGACTAAAGATGTCATAACAATTAAACCATGAAGGGTTTTATGAAATCCAACCTTGAAAAGGTAGGCCTCAAAATGGCTACGTCATTTTAAAATGATACAACACTTGACCCATATAGATGTCTGGAGACTATACCTTTTCCTCCTGATACATTGATTTTTTTTTTTTTAACGTTAATTTCTTTTATAAAAGCACATGCTTCCAGATCCTAATTCTTTACTTTAATCTTATACATTTGAACTGATTTATTGATTTTTTGTAGGATACTGGGCACTTTGTAGCAAAGAGTCTAATTGTTCTTGAAGGTTAAGTGGCACCTATAATCATGTCCTTCGGAAGGCTGGAAATATTAACACCAAGTCCACATTAAATGAAGAAACTCACTGGGTTAGTAAAACCAATGTCAAAGAGGTTAATACCGTCTCACCCAGCAGATTCACACGCAGGCCTGTGTGCTTAATGAGACAAGGTTAGCAACTGTGACATTGAGAGAAAACAAACAATGTGCATGTTTCAACTGGAATGTTTTGATCTTAAAACTTATAACTGAGGGGGCAGCGCCTGTGGCTCAAAGGAGTAGGGCGCTGGCCCCATATACCGGGCCACCGGAGGTGACAGGTTCAAACCCAGCCCCAGCCAAAAACCACAAAAAACAAACAAACAAACAAAACTGATAACTGAGGTAACTTTCTATTAACTGTAATTAATAGTGGTATAGCTTCTCTTTATCTTTTCCACCAAAATGGTCTTTCTACTGTGAGGAGTGGGTGATTTTCTGTCAATAATTTTCTTTTACAGTGATCTTGTGGTAGTCACCATTTGTAGCTACTTTAACATCCTTTATGCCCCAATGTTGTTGCTTATTTGCTGGGGTGATGAGGCAACAGATTTTATGTTGATTTGGGAAAAGCTATAACATGTTAAAATTGAAATATGAAGAACAGGTCATAGGGTTCAGATGCTGGATCAGGAAATCTACCTTCCCTCACAAACTCAGTGAAAATTATATTCTGATTTTTAACTTTTACTTTCTATATCCTCAGCACTTTCACAAATGGAAATTCAAAAGGCATTTTATTTCATAACAATTCTTCATAATAACCAGTTAGAACATAGCAACCAATGTACTATTTATTTCCTTACCTCTGGTGTGCAGGCCTGACTTTGCTTTAGATTTGCTAAAAATATTGATCGTAACAGCTATGATTATGTGCCAAGTCCTATTTTAAACACTTTACATATGAAGTTCTTAGCCCCTGTAAGAGTGATAATATTTTCAATATTTGAAACTGACTTGTGCTCATTTGCCTCTTAAATCTATTCCATTTTAAACTTTAACCACTTTAGCTTAAACCATGAGGCTCACTGCCTGAGGGAAGAAAAAGAGGATACTCTACAGAACAAAGAGGTAAGAATTTCCATTGTTTCAGATAGGGGATGGGGAAGGTCTTGGCAGAGACTTGGACAGAGAAATGGGAATTTCTAAATTCCATAGTCCCAACTATAGCCTACAAAGAGTCAGGTCCAGTAGAAGAAAATAGTCCTAAAGCCATATCAGCCCTAATGGCTGAGCAATGAGGCTTTATGCCCCCATAAGAACTGGAAATGATACCAGGAAGTCCAATGTAGGCAGGAAGAGGAAATGTAAAGTCTGCCCCTTGTACATAGTGGCTGGACAGCAAAGAGAGGTAAAGAGCTGGGGAGGCAGGGAAGGGAGCAGATCCAAACTGTGTTGTGGCTTCCCTGCTAAAATCCCAGGGTGTGTTGAGCAGGAAAGTTTTTGTCTCTTTTCCCATCTGGCACCCTAAAAGGACAGAAGCTGCCCTGATAAAATTCAGGGCATAATTTGGTTAAGAAGCAGATGCACCTGAGTTTGCCTCCTCCTTGGAGACTCCTTTACCTCTAGTGTGGGGTGGAAGGCATTTAGAGGGCCTTGCTTGTCCTGCAGAGAGTGAGGAAGGCTGGTAATCTTACCAAGACTTAGCTGTGATGGGGGTAAGGTGATTTTTGAAACCAAAGGCCACAGGCTAGACCATTTGGATGGGGATTCAGAAGGGGGAATATGCAGCTGAGAAAAACTGGGGGCTAGTGTTGCTAAACTAGTAGGAAGGCCCACAGGACCCCGGGGGAATGAAGAAAGAATGGATGGCATCTGTGAACGTCAGCAGGGTGAGGCTCACCACATGCATAAGATACAGCCTTACCTGCAAGGCCAGCGAGGACCTGGGAACACCCGAAGGTTTCCAGGAAGGGCCACATTTTCTGCCCCATCTCGAGATGCTACCTAGGGGAGAAGCAGCATCAGGGGAGGAAATTCTGAAAGACCAAGGGCTGTTACCTGAAAAGAAGTTGCAAACTGGAAGCAGGTTGCTTAATGAAAAGTGACTGGAGATTAATTCTCAGCAAGTTAAAGTTTTCTTTTATCCAGAAGGAGGATGGGAGGTTGGTAAGCAAGATTACCTAGATAATAGAAAAATAAAGATGCTCTGTTTTCTTTGCCTATTTCAGTGCAGTATGACTAAATCGTGGCCCATGACAACTCTATAATACAATTGAACAAATGGAAAGAACCTTAGAAATTTGTTCCAAGGACAGATAAAGATCAATATTACTCTATGTTGATGACTCAGAAAGTCAAGAGAGGGTGGAACTCCTTAAGATGCTGTATTTTTGTCTCTAGCAATCTCATTTTAAAGATTGTTATAGATGTTAAAAACATGGAATCTATTACCCAGCTCCTTCCTTTTGCGTCTCTCTCAGTTCTTCATCTTTGTTCCTTGCCCAGGGAGTGGGATGTCGTCAAGCATGGGAAACAGGTTTTCCACCGCAGTGACCACGTCGTGGGGCCTCAAAGGAAAAAGTTCCTTTTGAACACACTTAATAAATGACTCTCTGAGCCAGGACATCAGGAAAGAGCCCACATATGTAACAGCAGATGATAAATTCTGGTAATTTACATCCATAGGTCACTCTAAGGACATTTCTGATTTATGACTTTGAACTGAGAAAAATCTAACTCAATTCAGAATCTTAGCAAGGCAAACCTGGAAGTGACGCTCACGCCTGCCATCTAGTGTAAGTGAGAGGAAAATGCAACCATAGCTCATGACGGAGCGCGATTACCTTGTCACCTTGTAAATACAATCTTCCTGAGGATGTCTTCTGTTAATGTTCTTCAATTCACAGAAAAATAATTCTTTGCATTCTAAGCCGTGTAATGTAAGAATTTCCCACATACGTTTTATTTTGAAGTCAGACTTTGGTTTTGAAATTCCTGTTTAGTAACAAGCATGTGAAAATAGGAGGGGCTGGAGTTCATAAAATGAGAAACAGGAAACAATAAGAATAATTTCCTTGTGCAGATGTTTTATTCTTTACAATTAAATTCTCTTTTGATCGGAACATTGTGGGAGTAGAAGGAAGAAGCAAAATGAAAGAGGCAGGAATTCCTTTGTGGGAGGTTAGAGTCAGGATTGGGTTTATAGTGCAATGAAATTCAGGCTCAGATAGGGTTCTCTGTTCTGGTTCTCTAGGGACTGAGATGGTGTTGCAGGACGTGAAATTTTCTTTCTTTCTTCTTCTTCTCTTTTTCTTTTTTTTTTGAGACAAAGTCTCACTTCTGTAGCCCTGGGTAGAGTGCTATGGCATCATAGCTCACGGCAACCTCAAACTCCTGGGCTCAAGCGATCCTCTTGTCTCAGCCTCCTGAATAGCTGGGACTACAAGCACCTGCCACCACACCTGGCTAGTTTGTCTATTTTTAGTAGAGATGGGGTGACTCTCTTGCTCAGCTGGTCTGGAACTCCTGAGCTCAGGTGATCCACCCACCCAGGACTCCCAGAGTGTTAGGATTATAGGCGTGAGCCACTACAGTTTGGCCAGGTGGAATTTTCAGTGATAAAATGGAGAAAAGTAAATAAGTAGAGGATATATATAAATATTTTCAAAAAATATATATTTTCAAATTTATTGTCACTTTGTGCTCACTCTCAGCAGATCTGTCTTGCTGTAAGAATATGACGGAGTCACTTTCTTTTTTTTTTTTAATTTCAGATTAATGTAAGGGTATAAATGATTAGGACACATTGTTTGTATTTGTATTTATTAGGTAAGCACCAAGTTACAGTTGCACTTTTCCACGCAGGAGGTGTGCCATATACCTCTACATTTTTACCCCCTCCCTTGAATTTAATTGTGTTTTTCTCTCATATGGGTGTATAGTTGTTCATCTACTGGTTTCATATTAGTACTGAGTGCACGGGGTACAGGATTTTCCATTCCTGTGATACTTTACTTAGGAGAATGATCTCCAAATCTACCCAGGTAAATAGAAAAGATGTAAAATCTTCATATTTTTATGGCTGAATAGTACTATATGGTATATATATATGTGTGGGTGTGTACATATATATATGTGTATATATATATATACACATATATATATGTATGTATATATATATATATATATATATATATATATATATATATATATATGAATGTTTATTGCAGCTTAATTCACAACTGCCAAAATGTGGAACCACTTTCTGAGACACTGGAAAGTTGGAGGCTGACTGACTTTTATGGACAGCTGGTGAGCTGACTCCCCCTTCTTCTGCTGGATAAAGATAAGACATTGCTGATTTTTGTTCAAGAGCTAGTAGATTCTGGTTTTTGCTAAACTTTCTTATATGGAAATACATGATTATTTGTATGAGTTTTTCAAGAATGGTGATGTAAGTTTGAGTATAATACAATCAATGTTTTGAGAGAATATAGCCATTTCTCTGAATTATTAGCATATGATTGCTGTTTGGGAAGCAAGGGGCCAGGAAAAGATTGAAGATACGCCGCATCTGCCCTTTTCTTACTATTCATTTTTGCTGTTTCGTTTAAGTTCAGTGTCTTCAGTTAACAAAGCAAAAAGATATAGTTCACCTGTTTAGGAATGTGAATGTGTGTATGTATGTCTCCTTGTGCATTGTAACTGTTTTCTCAACTTACAACTCACTTGAATAAGCAATGTGATAGAAATTATAGTCATAAATTTGTTTTTCCTACTTAGTTCTTTTTGTTTCCATTTGCTAACATAACTATTTTTTCCAAATAGAACGATATTAAATGAAATGTAAGAGCCCTTTAGTTGAGATAATCCCTATAACAATTTCCTGCATAACCTCAAAATTTCGATAAAAGCCAATCTATTTAGAAACACACACAGTGTTGAGACTATTCTACAAACTTTTTATTTTTTAAAGATGTATCTCCTGGCATGGTGCTCATAGCTCAGTGAGTAGGGTGTTGGCCACATACACCAAAGGTGGTGGGTTCGAGCCTGGCCTGGGCCTGCCAAATAATAATGACAACTGCAACCAAAAATACCCAGGCATTGTGGTGGGTGCCTGTAGTCCCAGCTACTTGGGAGGCTGAGGCAAGAGAATCACTTAAGCCCAAGAGTTTGAGGTTACTGTGAGCTGTGATGCCACAGCACTCTGCAGAGGGCGACATAGTAAGACTCTGTCTCAAAAAAAAAAAAAACCCCAAAAAAGTTGTATCTTGAACAACTTTCTAAATATATTTTCACTCTTTTTTAAAGGCTACATTGTACTACACTGTGAGTACTCTCTAATTTTTTTCATCAGTTTCTTATTGATCAATTTTAAGATCATTTCTAATTTTTTATACTGATAAAAAAAACTACAATGCATACTAGCATTGTACACAGGTCATTTAACATATGTGTAAGAATATTTGTGAGACAAATACCTGGCAATTAAATTGCTAGGTCAAAACATACATATATTTGAAATTTTGCATCTAGGTTCATGAGGGGTATCAGTTTATAGTCTCCTCTGTTTTGTTGTGTCCTTGTCTGGTTTTGATAATAGAGTGATGATTCTGAGAGTACCCTCTTCTTTGAATTTTTTGAAAAGTTTCAGAAGGATTGATATTAGTTTTCCTTTGTACAATTTGGTAGAATTTTGTTGTGAATTTGTTTTGTGTTAGGCTTTTCCTTGTTGGGGGATTTTTTTTTTGTTACTGATTCAGTCTTACTACTTGTTATTGGTGTTCTTCAAGTTATTTCTTCCTGGTCAATTTCAAGAGGTTGTATGCTTCCAGGAGTTTATGCATTTGCTCTACATTTTCTGGTTTGTGAGGATATAGTTATTTATAATAGGCTATGATGATCCTTTGTATTTCTGTGGTATCAATTGTGATGTTTCCTCTTTCATTTCTGATTTTGTAAATTTGAATTATCTTTCTTTTCTGCAACTAGTCTATCTAGTTATTTATCTATTTTGTTTATCTTTTCTAAGAACCAAGTTTTTGTTTTGTTGATCCTTTTTTTGTCTCTATTCTATTTAGCTCTGCTCTCAACTATTTTATTTCTTATCTTCTGCTAACTGTGGGTTTGGTTTGTTCTTGCTTTTCTAATTCCTTGAGAAGCAAAATCAGGTTGTTAATTTGTGATTGTTCTACTCTTTTGATGTAGGCATCTAATACTATAAACTTCCCTGTCAGCAATGCTTTTGTTATACCCCACAGATTTTGGTATGCTGTGTTTCTACTTTCATTTTTTGGAAAAATTTAAAAAATCTTTATTTTAATTTCTTTGTTGACCAAATGATCATTTAGGAGCATGTGTTTAATTTCCATGTATTTGTAGAGTTTCTGAAGTTCACCTTGATATTGATCTCTAGTTTTATTCCACTGAGAGAATGCTTGACACAATTTTGAATTTTTTAAATTTATTGAGACTTGTATCAATATGGCCTAATATGTGGTCTACCATGGAGAATGTTCCATGTGCTGATGAAAAGAATGTATATTCTGCAGATGTTGGGTAGAATGTTCAGTAGATGTCTGTTAGGTCCATTCAAGCTAAAGTCCAATTTAAGTCCAATTTTTCTTTGTTGATTTTCCATCTTGAGGTTATATATGATGTGGGATGTTTAGGTCCTTCACTATTATTGTATTGCTGCTTGTTTCTCTTTTTAGGTTTAGTAATATTTGTTTTATGAACTTGGGTGCTCTGATATTGGCTTCATGTATATTCAGGATCATTATGTCCTTGTGCTGTATTGAGCCTCTTATTTTTAAATAATGAACTTCTTTTCTTTTTTTACTGTTTTTGATTTAAAGACTGTTTTATCTGATATAAGTATAGCTGCTCATGTTCACTTTGGGTTTTTGTTTGCATGGAATATCTTTCTCCACCTCTTTACTTTCAGTCTATATGTGTTTGTATAGGTAAGATGAGTTTCTTGTAACAGCATATAGTTGGAAAACATTTTTTTTTATTCCATCTATCTATCTATCTATCTATCTATCTATTTTTTTGAGACAGAGTCTCACTCTGTCACTCTGGGTAGAGTACTGTGCATTATAACTGATAGTAACCTCAAACTCTTGGGCTTGAGCAATCTTCTTGACTCAGCCTCCTGAGTAGCTGGGGCTACAGGTGTGAGTCACCATGCCTGGCTAGTTTTTCTTTTTTGGTAGAGACAGGGTTTCAGTCTTGCTCAGGCTGGTCTCAAACTTCTCAGCTCAAGTAATTCACCTGCCTTGGCCTCCCAGAGTGCTAGGATTACAGGCATATGCCTGGCATCAATCTATATCTTTTAAGTGGAGTAGTTAATTCATTTATTTCCAAGTTTAATACTGATATGTGAGGTTTTGTTCTTGTCATATTGTTAATTGTTTTCTACTTGTTTTATAAGTGATTTGTTTCTTTTTTTCTTTTTGTCTTTGAGGTTTGGTGGAATTTGTCACATTGCCATTTGATACCTCCTTTTCCTTCCTTTGCATGATTGCTTTATCAGACCTGTAAATTTTATACTTTTGAATGCTTTCACAATGGTGAGTGTCAATGTTTGATTTTTATGTTTAAGACTCTTTTGAGCACTTCTTTTCTTTTTTTTTTTTTGCAGTTTTTGGCCAGGGCTGGGTTTGAACCCACCACCTGTCTGGCATAGAGGGCCAGTGCCCTACTCCTTTGAGCCACAGGCACTGCCACTATTGAGCATTTCTTATAGGATCAGTCTAGTGGTGATGAATTCCTCATTGTTTGCATATCTGGGAAAGACTATTTCTCTTTAATTTATGTCAGTTATTCTCTCTAATTATAGTATTATTGGCTGACAAATTTTTTCTTTCAGCACTTTGTAATGTCATCTCATTTTCTTCTGGCCTGCAAGGTTTTTGCTTACAAGTCCACTGTTACACTGATGAGATTTCCGTTATAGGTGACTAGATACTTTTCTCTTGGTAATTTTAGAATTCTTTCACTTTGACTTTAAACATACTGATTATAAAATGCTATGGTAAAGTTCTTTTGGTGATGTAGTAACCTATGGATCACTGGACTTCCTGCATCTTGTTAGACTGGGGAAATTTTCTTCAATTATTTCCTCAAATAGGCTTTTTAAACTCTTTGAGTTCTCTTCCTCCTTGAGAATACTGCTAATTTTATTACTTTATGTATTCTCAAATATCTTGGTATTTTTGTATTTTCTTTTTTATTCTTTTATTTTTTTCTGACTGCATTGTTTCAAAACATATGTCTTCCAGTTCTGAAATTCTTTTTCCTTCTTGGTCTAGTATATTATTGAAACTTTCAATTTTTTAAAAATTTTCTTCCATGAATTTCTCAGCATTAGAACTTCTTCTTTTTTTCTTCCTCCTCCTCCTTCTTCTTTTTAAAAGATATCTATCTCCTTGGTAAATTTCTCATTCACATCCTGAATTTTTTTCTGATTTATTTGTATTTCTTTTCAGATTTCTCTTGCATTTCATCAAGTTTCTTTAGAAATCAACATTTTGAATTCTTTGTCTGACATTTAGAGGATTTATTTTTGATTGAGATATGTTGCTGGACAATTGTTATGGTCCTTTGGTGATATTATATTTCCTTACTTTTTTTGTTTCTTGTGTCCTTATATTGATATCATTGATCTTGGTATAATAGTCGCCTCTTTTAATTTTTTAAAATTGAATCGCTTTTTTTTTTTTTTTTTTTGAGACAGAGCCTCAAGCTGTCGCCCTGGATAGAGTGCTGTGGCATCACAGCTCACAGCAACCTCCAATTCCTGGCCTCAAGCGAGTCTCTTGCCTCCACCTCCCAAGTAGCTGGGACCACAGGTGTCTGCTACAATGCCTGGCCATCCTTTGGTTGCAGCCGTCATTGTTGTTTGGCGTGCCCGGGCTGGATTCGAACCCGCCAGCTCAGGTGTACATGGCTGGCGCGTGAGCCCGTTGAGCCACAGGTGCTGAGCCATGAAGAATTGCTTTCATAGGAGATGATTTTTTTTCCCTGAAGATGTGTGTATGTTGTTAGTAGAGAGGGACACTTTGGCTTTGATTTTGGGTGCCTGTGGCATTATGTTCTTTGGTTTCTTCAGCAGTATGCAGAGTTGGTGGTATTTGTGCTTTCCTCTAGGCTTAGGTTATGGTTATTAGTTGAGGCCATACCAAAATTTTTTCTGGTGAATAGGATGCCAGGTGAGCCCATGATGAATGTGCCTAATCTTAGGCTCCAGAGCTGCTTATGCCTGTTCTTAGGCTCCAGAGTAGCACCAATGTTAGTAAATCCTTGAGGTCTGGTTTTTGGGCTTCCACTCTGGTGGCTTTCTCAGAGGGGTGGGCCAAGCATGTGTGTGAAGTCTCAGGCCCCTGGGCAACTGGTGTAATGCGAGTGATAGCAGTAGTGGTGCTGAAGCAACCCAATGAAACACAAGTGGTTTATGTGGTGCTGCTAGTAGTAGTGATGAGTTGGATAAGCTAGTATTCTGGCACACTGGTAGTATGTGTGGGTGGGTTTTAGCTGTGGTGACATGAGTAGGTTAGATTGGCCTGACCTCAGATCCTGGCAGGTATGATCATGTGCCAGTGGTGATGATTAGACTGAGAAATCTCTGGGCTTCTGTCTGGTGTACAAGAGAGATGATCTGAGTCAGCAGACCTGTCCTTAGGCTGCTGGTAGTGCCTTCAGGTGCTGGCTGTGACAGGCAGAGTCAGGAGATCTTCAGGCCCCTGGTGGTATGCTATGATGGCTGTACTGTGGGTCTGCCACTAGGGAAGATGAAACCCTTTCAGGTGGAGCAGCCTAAGTAAGAAGCTGTGGGAAATGTGGATTGCTCATGCTTCAGTCTCATGCAGACCTTGCTCCTGCATCCTGTAGCGGGACAGTGGGAATTGTCCTGGGGATACATGGGAGTGCCTAGTATTCCTTCTTCCTCCTCAGCTCAGGGGCACCTGCAGCAATGGCAGCCTGTGCCTGGAACAAGCAGCCAACCATTAAATTCTCAAAATGGCATTGTGGGCCTGCAGCCAGAGTGGGTGGCTGTCCTCTTATGTGAGCAGCACATAAAAGAAACTGTGTGGAGTTCAGTCTGTACATGTCCTGGTCTTATAGCAGCCCACAACAAGGCAGTGAGGACCAACCCAGGGGTGCATAGGAACTCTTAGTCTCTCCTTTCCCTCCTCAGAGCAGTGGTGACATTAGCAGTGGCTTCATCAGTCTAGATGCAGAGCAGGATGTGGATCTCTGGTACTGGGCTCTCAGGATGGCACCACACCGAAGTGGTCAGGTTTCCGTGGATTCCATGTGGATCCTCTTTCTGAAGCAATGTCTCTGTGCAATCTCTAGGTAGCCCCTATTTTTAGGACCAAGGTCTGCATGCATTGAGAGATTACTTTATAGCCAAGGCTTTAAAAATCTATTGTAAGATTGTGGAGCCCTGGGAGTTTTCTCTCTCACTGTTTCCTTGCATCCAGGAGCTTCTCTTGGCCCCCAGCCACTCCATAGGTGGGCAATCTACCACCAATCCTCCTCTTACTTGCTTTCAGTGCTTCCTGTCACTTCTCAGAGAAGACTAGTGTTCTCTCCTAGATGATCTGTTTGAAGTGTTAGTATCTACTTAACTATTCTGGTTCCTTTCTGTGGAAGAGACACAAACCACTTATGTCTAGTCAGGTATCTTGATCTGTCCCTGAGATGCTTCTTGTGTTTCCTTATTAAGCATGACGCTAGTTTTGGACCTAGAATAAATGTATTTTATTATGTTAAGGAATGTGCATTCTATATATTATTATTTTATTAAATGTTTAATTTTAATAAGAACAGATTTTAAATTCATAAAATCTTTTACAAATTTTGAAGAATGATGCTTAGATCAAATAATAAAAAGCAAACTGTAAAATATAATATGTTTGACTAGATTAATATTTAAAACTGCTTATTCTTCAAAAGAAACCATAAAGAAAATTAAAGGACAAACTACAAATGGTGAGAAGACATTTTCCACAGAGGAATTGCATGTAGAATATATAAAGAACTCATACAAATTAGTATTTTTTTATAAGAACTTCATAAATTAATAAAAAAATAGAAAAATAGGCTGGACACAATGGCTTATGCCTGCAATCCTAGTACTTTGGGAGGTTGGGGGGAAGGATTTTTGAGGTCAGGAGTGTGAGACTAGTCTAAGAACAATGTGATTCTATGTCTACAAAAAAAGAAAGAAAGAAAGAAAAATAATAACTAGTCATGGTGGCATACACATGTAGTCGCAACTACTTGGAAGGCTGAAGCAGAAGGATCACTTGAACTCAGGACTCTGAGGTTGTGTTGAGCTATGATGATGACACTGCACTTTAGCCTGGGTGAAATACTACAAACAAAAAAAGACACAAGACATAACAGATATGAATGTTGAATTTTATCAAATCCCTTTGCGGCATCTTTGGCGATGTTTGTCTTAGTTTATTTTGTGCTGATATAAAAGAACACCACAGACAAGGTAATTTGTTTGAATCACAGTTCTTCTAGAGTTGCAACAAAAATAATTTTATGGTTGGGGGTCACCACAACATGAGGAACTGTAGTAAAGGGTTGCGGCATTAGGAAGGTTGAGAACCACTGTTCTAGAGGCTGCACATCACAAAATTCCAAAGTTACAAATGCTGGCATGGATGTGGAAAGAGTGGAACACTTTTACGCTGCAGGGGGCACTGCAAACTAATATAACCTCTATGGAAAGTAGTATGGAGAATCCCTAAAGAGCTAAAAGTAGACCTTTCATTTGATCCTGCAATCCTATTACTGGATATCTCTAAAGAAGAAAAAAATCATTTCATCACAAAGACATTTGCAGTATAATGTTTATTGCAGCTCAGTTCATAATAGCCAAGATGTGGAAGTAAACCATGTGCCCATCAACCTGTGAATGGATTAATGAACTGTGCTATATGTATACCATAGGATACTATTTAGAAATATAAAAAGATGGAGACGTTACATCATTTTTGTATTAACCTAGATAGAGATGAAGAACATTCTCTTTAGTACAGTATCATGAGAATGGAAACGCAAGTATCTGATGTATTCAATACTAATATGAAGTCAGTAGATGATCTAATACACTTTCATGAAAGAGAAAAACTCAATTCAATTCAAGTTGGGGAATGAGGAACAGTGGACAGAGAAGGAGGGCACAATGTAAGGGTGTATGGTACACCTCCTGGGTGAGGGGAACAACTACAACAGGGACCTTATCTAACAAATGCAAACATTGCAACCTAATTGTTTGTAAACTCATATTAATCTGAAATTAAAAATAACCTTGTATCTCAACACTGTTGTATTGACGATTAAATTTCTTTTTTCTTTCTTTCTTTCTTTCTTTTTTTTTTGGACAGAGTCTCACTATGTTGCCCTTAGTAGAGTGCTATGGTGTCACAGCTCACAGCAACCTCAAACTCTTAGGCTTAAGTTATTCTCTTGCCTCAGCCTCATAGTAGCTAGGACTACAGGTGCCTGCCACAATGCCCAACTATTTTTTTGTCATAGTTGTTATTGTTGTTTAGCAGGCCCTGGCCAGGTTTGAACTCACCAGGCCCAGTGCATGTGTCCAGTGCCCTAACCACTGGGCTACGGGTGCCAAGCCTGAAGATTAAATTTCCAACACATGACTTTGGGGGATATATTCAAATTATGGCATAGTACCTTGCTAATTTCTTTTCTTCTTTTCTTTTCTTTTTTTTTTTTGACTTTGCATAGGAAGCATTATTTTTTTCCAGGTAAATGTGAGGGTACAAAATTCTAGGTTGCAATATTTGAATTTGTAAGGTACGGTCCCTTTTTTAGTTGTGACCCACACCCAAGAGGTATGCCATATACCCTTACATTGTGCCCATTAAGTGGGAGCACACCAATTTCTTTCCCAACTCACCTTTCCCCATCGCTTGTTTGCCCTCCCCCCAACTTGAATTGAATAGTTTTTCTCTAATGTGGTGTGTATTAAATCATCTGCTGGCTTTATATTGGTATTGGGTACATTGGATATTTGCTTTTCCATTCTTGTGACATTTTAATAAAAAGAATGTGTTGTAATTCCATCCAGGTTAATACAAAAGATGTAAAGTCACCATCTTTTTATGACTAAAAGTATTCGATGGTATACATATACCACAATTTATTAATCCATTCACAGGTTGATGGGCATTTGGGTAGTTTCCACGTCTTGGCAATTATAAATTGAGCTGTGTTAAAAATTCTAGTGCAAATTGTTCTTCTGATAGAATGATTTTTTTTTTCTGGGTAGACATCTTGTAATGGGATGCAGGATCAAATGGGATGTCTAAATTGAGTTCTTTGAGGATTTTCCATACTTCTTTCCATAGAGGCTGTTTTAGTTTGCTGTCTTACCAACAATGTAAAAGCGTTCCCCTCTCTTCACATCTACACCAGCATCTGGAACTTTGGGACTTTGTGATGTGGGCTATTCTAACTGGGATTAGGTGATATCTCAGGGTGGTTTTGATTTGCATTTCTTTGATTATTAGAAATGATGAGCATTTTTTCATATGTGTGTTAACCATTCATCTGTCTTCCTCAGAGAAGGTTCTGTTTATGTCTCTTGCTCAGTGATAGATGGGATTATTTGCTCTTTTTTTGTTGATTAACTTGAGTTCTCTATAGACCTTAGTTATCACGCCTTTGTCAGATTCATAACTTGCAAATATCTTTTCCCCTTCTGAAGGATGTCCATTTGCTTTAATGGTTGTGCCCTCAGCTGTGCAGAAGCTTTTAAGTTTAATTTATTCCCTTATATTTATTTTTGTTGCCATGACTGCCACTGAAGTCTTCTTCATAAAATCTTTCCCAAGGCCAACACCCTCAGGAATTTTTCCAACAGTTTCTTCTAGGATTTTTATCATTTCCTGTCTTAGATTTAAATCTTTTATCCATCTTGAATCAATTTTTGTAAGGAGTGAAAGGTGCGGGTCCAGTTTCAGTCTTTTTAATGTGGTTATCAGTTCTCCCAGCACCATTTATTGAATAGAGATTCTTTTCCCTAGTGTGTGTTCTTGTTTGGTTTATCAAATATCAGGTGGCTGTAAGATGTTAGTTTCATCTCATGGTTTTCTATTCAGTTCCAAATGTCAATGTCTCTGTTTTTGTGCCAATACCATGCTGTTTTGATTACTGTGGAGTAGTAATATAACCTGAGGTCTGGTGGAATGATGTCTCAAGCTTTGTTTTTATTACAAAAATTGCCTTGTCTACATGGGTTTTATTCTGGTTCCATAAGAAATAAAGAACTAGTTTTTCCTGTTCTTCAAAGTATGATGTTGGTATTTTAATGAAGATTGCATTGAATCTGTAGATTGCTTTGGGAATTATGGGCATTTTAACAATGTTGATTCTTTACAACCTCAAGCATGGTGTGTTCTTCCATTTGTTAATGTCTTCTGCTATTTCTTTTCTTAGGGTTTCATAATTCTCTTTGTAGAGATTCTTTTTTTTTTAAATTGTCTTTATTATGAAATCATCGCTGTGTACAATAGTGCAATCAAGGGGTACAATGTGCTGGTTTCATATACAATCTGAACTATTTTCATCAAACTGATTAACATAGCCTTCCTGGCATTTCTCAGTTATTATATGAAGACATTTGTATTCTGCATTTAGTAA
>CAUYRH010097410.1:0-36740 GCA_963574655.1 Perodicticus potto
TCACAGCTCACAGCAACCTCCAATTCCTGGGCTCAAGCGAGTCTCCTGCCTCCGCCTCCCAAGTAGCTGGGACTACAGGCGCCCGCCACAACGCCCGGCCATTTTTTGGTTGCAGCCGTCATTGTTGTTTGGCGGGCTGGGCTGGATTCGAACCTGCCAGCTCAGGTGTACGTGGTTGACGCCTTAGCCGGTTGAGCCACAGGCGCCAAGCCACCTGCCTCTGTCTCTTAAACAGCTGACATTTTCAGTCACCACCCAGGCCCTCCTCACCTAGACGTAGTAGTGCCTGCAACTGGTCACTTTTCTTTTCTTCCTTCCTTTCTTCTTCTTCTTCTTTGTTTTTTTTTTTTTTTGACAGTTTTCCCTGAAAGAGGGACTCAATTCTTAATAGATTAGAAGTTTCTGTTTCCTTGGCTTAGTTTTCTATGGAGTTTTAAGATTTTCTCTGTGCACATTGCCATATGGCTGTACTCTCTGGAGGACTTGTTCCACTGGTAATTACCTTTAATGAAGGCATTTCCAGACTGAAGTGAGGTAGGTGGAGTGTTAAAGGGAAAGGGAGAGAGAAGATGTGTTTATTCTGTGTTAACTCTGAAGTGTCAGATGGCTAAGTGCTAACAGCATCCCAAGCAGAACGCTTGCTTCACTCGATGTTGCCAAACGCCAATCACACTGGACCACACGGACCTGCTCCTCCTCCTGAAACTGTCATGGCAGGTAGGTAACAGTAAGGCTTCCTATTATGAAGGCGAGTAAAAATATATACGATCAGTCTTTGAGCTGGAAGAGACATAATTCTGGGCTGGCTCTGATGCAGACTGGTCCCAAGCCTTGGGTAAGTGACTTCATCTTGCTGGGCCACAAAATGGTCCCTTGCTCTGGGTTCAGATTGTCACCACCTTCCAGCTACAGCAAGGAACTAAAGCAGGGCAGAGCTGAATACCAGCACTTGGCCAGCCAGAATTAAGCAAGGGGATGTTCTTAGAGTCCCAAGAAGAGTCCTGGGCTAAAAGTAAGCTGATTTCACTGGTTGTCACAGTTCTCTGATTTGAGGGACTTCAGGAGACTTCTACCATCCACACTTGGTCAGCCCTAAATAGGGGCCTGCCATGGTGTGTGAGATTTCATGACTCCTTTGGACTAAGACACAGAATGCTTGAGGGTGCCTATTAGAATGACCCGTCACCAAGCAGGGTCATGTATGTACCACCCCACCTGCTAATGCGGGGCACGTTGACTAGTGAGCTTCACTGGTGCTCTCTTAGGAGAACTAAGGCAGAACAGATGTTAGAAGGCCAACTCTGGCAGAAAAACTGAGCCTGGGACCTGGGGGAGTACAGGACGTTGATTGGGAGGGCATGTTCTTATGGCCCACCTGGAGAAGGACAGTGGAGACACTGGGCAGGAGTGTCAGGGCAGCAGTTCCCTCCAGGGAAAGGGGTGACAGGGAGGAGGGGCTCTGGGAACTGCCCTGGTCCACTCCACCCTTCACCCAGTTCCCCGGTGCAGGACACGTGTTCTCATCTGCAGTATTGCAACAGCGTCTTCCCTGGTGTCCTCTAACGTCCCTTCACCGCGGCCAGAGTGAGCCTTTGGAAGGCTCCCTGACATCTGACTGACTCCTCAGCAGCCTCCTACCCTGGCATCCCAGGCCCTCTGTCCAGGATCCTGTCTCCCCAGCTTTGCCCGGGGACCCTGAGGCTGTAACCTCCAAACAAAAATACTGGGATGAGAAAAACGACACGAACACGGTATCCAAGATGATCAGGGAGCTGAGTCTGGAAACTAAAACCTTTCTGCAAATGCAGGTTCAGATAGGCACAGCAGAAGGGTGTTCTGGGTCTCAAACACCTTTTCATCCCTCAGTTCTCACAGGGCTCCCTCCACTCTGAGGGCCTCTCTGGGTCGCTGGGATCACTGAGCTGCCTTCATCCTGAGAGGCCAGGAGGCTCCGTTAGACAGAAGCGGTCTCCAGCTGCCAAGTCCTCACGAAGACCTCATTGTGGAGGGTGGGGGTAGTCCCAGAGCGCTTAAGCCCCAGGAGAGGGGTGAGGGCGCCACCTCGTGGCACCATGCCTTCATTGCGCTGAGCAAATCTTGACCCAGGCAGGATACGGGGAGGGAAGACATTCCCACACCCCAGCCTCTACCCTTGCTTCTGAGCCAGCCAGTGGGGCCCACGGCCTCTTACCAGGAGAAGTTCTTTTTTTTTTTGAGACAGAGCCTCAAGCTGTCACCCTGGATAAGAGTGCCATGGCTTCACAGCTCACAGCAACCTCCAACTCCTGGGCTCAAGCGAGTCTCCTGCCTCCGCCTCCCAAGTAGCTGGGACTACAGGCGCCCGCCACAACGCCCGGCTATTTTTTGGTTGCAGCCGTCATTGTTGTTTGGCAGCCTGGGCTGGATTTGAACCCACCAGCTCAGGTGTACATGGCTGGCGCCCTAGCCCGTTGAGCCATAGGTGCAGAGCCACCAGGAGAAGTTCTTAACACTCTGAGAGGGAGGTCCTGTTGGTCTTATTCTGACCTGTCTGTACATTCCTCATTCCTTCTCCCAGGTTCCACCTGCCCTGAGGCCATCACATGGGGGCTGCCACAGGGGGCTGCCTTGCCAGGCATGGCATGGTGTGGGTGAGGCGGATGAGGTTGGGAGGCAGGGAGGGCTGGGTTGAATGCCAGCTAAGCCTTCGTGGGTTTTCATCTTTAAAAAGAGGACAATAATTTATGCCATGGAGATATCATAAGAATTGGAAATAGGACATAAATCTTTGGTATTTAATAGGAGCTGAAGGCTGGGTGTGGTGGCTCACGTCTGTAATTCCAGCTCTCTGGGAGGCCAAGGCAGGTAGACTGTTTGAGCTCACAAGTTCAAGACCAGCCTGAGCCAGAGAAAGACCCTGTCTCTAAAAATAGCCAGGTGTTGTGTTGGGCACCTATAGTCCCAGCTACTTGGGAGGCTGAGGCAAGAGAATCGCTTAAGCCCAAGAGTTTGAGGTTGCTGTGAGCACTCTACCAGGGCAACTAAATGAGATTCTGTCTCAAAAAAATATATAATAATAGATGCTCAAAAATGGCAACTGGTGGGTGGCACCTGGCTCAGTCAGTAAGGTGCCGGCCCCATATACTGAGGGTGGTAGGTTCAAACCCAGCCCTGACCGAACTGCAACAAAAAAATAGCCGGGCGTTGTGGTGGGTGCCTATAGTCCCAGTTACTCGGGAGGCTGAGGCAAGAGAATCACCGAAGCCCAGGAGTTGGAGGTTGCTGTGAGCTGTGTGACGCCACAGCACTCTACTGAGGGTGATAACGTGAGACTCTGTCTCTACAAAAAAAAAAAAAAAAGGCAGCATTACCACCCCAGCTGGTCCCATGGAATGGCATCCATGTGTCTTCCCCAGCCCTCCCCAGGGCAGGGGTTTCTCCTCAGGGGTCCCTGGGCACTTCCCTCCAAGTCACAATACTTGCCACGTTATGCTGCCCTGTCACCTGCTCACCAGCCCCTCTGCCAGCCTGGGAAAGGGCCAACAGGGACCCAGTCACCTTCAACGGCACCAGGCCTTGTGCAGACCTTCAGTCAGTGAGTGGAAGAATAAGCTGTCAAGGCAGCATGAAATGGCCAAGAGTGTCACCCACTAGTGTCCTAAGAGAAGGCCAACAAGTGAAGATGGGGGTGTGCTCCCCAAGTTTCTTTCAAGAGGGCTTGAGTGTAGGCAACTCTGAGATGGGAGGGTTGAGGCCCGCTGCCCCTCACTCTTCTATGACCACAGGAAAGATGCCTGAGCCTGTGGTGTCACCCACTGAGGCAGTGAGGATTGGTCTGTAAGAGGGGGCCAGTGTGTGTAGTTGCAGGAAAAGAAGAACCAGTGAGCTGGGATTATTTCCCAGACTGTCTGGAAACCACCCTCTCCTCGTCTTCCTCCACACAGCCACTAACTGCAGGTGAAAAGAGGAGAGAGTGTAGGGAGGCTGGAAACCTGCTGGGCTGCCCCCCCAGGCAGTTTCACAAGGAGGAGCGCTGGGTCTGCCAGGCCTCTGGAGGAAGGGCGTGCCGGGGGTGAGGTCACAGCTCCACCTTGGCCATGGAGCCCAAATGTTTTCAGGGAGCCTGAGCAGCCTGCTGGCCAGGGCTTGGGATGGACGCATCCTGAGGGAGGGGACAGCCAGATGGGGCAGCTGGAGTCTTTGCCCTCAAGAGAACAGTTCACAGCCCCCAATCCCAGCCAGGGATAGGGCTACATACATAGCACATGCCAGCTGCCCACTGTGGGTGCCCCTCCAGCTAGCCAGTGGTCCAGAGAGGAGATGAGGGCAGAACCCAGGCCACTTGGGCACTCTTTGTCTATGAGCAGGTGGATTTCTCTTCTTGAGACCCAAATATTTGGGATCATTCCTGGGACTTCACAGCCGGCAGCTGTGGCAGTGCTGGGCACGTGTCTCAACATACTTCTGGTCCTCCCAGGATGAGAGGGAGAGGTGCTCTTGCTGCCCATAACTCCCCTCTCTCAGGCCTCTGTTCATGCTGCTCTGCCTGGGGGCTCCAGCCCCTCACTTTCTTTACACCCAGCTTTGATTCATCATCTCAACAAACATTTTCTGATACCATACTCTATGCTAGGCCTGGCACTGGGTTACCTGAAACTGTCCAGGCCCTGGGAATTTGCAGTGATGCGGAGACCGCAGGCAAGTAAACAGATCCTATCAGCGAAACCGCCCCTCCTTGTGTGGGCCTGAGCCCCACTTCCTCCAGGAAACCTTTCCTGAGCCCTCTGTGCAGAGTTGATCAGGGAGGTGCCCAGCTCTCAGTGGGGGCTCACAATGCTGCCCCAGACAGAGGAGTGACGTCTCGCTACTGCCTCCTGAGGTGGGGAGAACAGGAGACTCCTCTGGAGTCTGTCCGGACCCCTTGGCGCAGCTCCTCCACTAACTTTAAGTGTGAGTGGTCTGGCCAGGCCTAGGGCCCTGTGAGTCTGGTGGCACCTTATCTGAGCTCTGAGCTGCGTATCCTTTCCAGGGCACCAACAGGAAGGGTGCATGTGCTTGCCCAGTGGAGGCCAGCTGCCCTCAGATGGTGCTACGGTTAGAAACACAAGACAGAGGACACCAGGTGTGGCCAGCATGAGCAGGGCCACATGCTGCAGCTACCCGTGGCAGGGCCTCGATAGCAGGTCTGAAGCAGGTCTCCTGCTTGCCCAGGGCTGCCCACGCTTTTCTGAGTTAGGGAGCATGTTAATGTCCGGGGGCCGCTGTAACAAAGCACCACAAACCGTGTGGCTTAAAGCAACGGGAATTTACTCCCTCACAGTTCTGGAGCCTGGAAGTCCAGACCAAGGTGTGGGCAGAATCCTTCCTGCCTCTTCCAGCCTCTGGTGGTCGTGGCTGTTCTTGGCGCCCTTGGCTACTCTCCAGTCTCTCTGCCTCTGTCCTCACGTGGTGTCCTCCTAGTGGTATCTTCATGGGGCATTTTCTCTTCCTACAGGACACGGCAGTCAGCGATTAGGGCCCACCACATAGCCTCATCTTAACTTGATCGCTCTCCAAATAAAGTCACATTCACAGGTACTGGGGGTTGAGACAAAAACATCTCTTTTGGGGTTGCTCAATTTAGCCCTTAGAAGGGAGAAACAGCACGGTGACATAAGGAGCAGAGTCTGAAGCTCTGAGTTCCAGGTCTGAAATTGCTTCGAGTCCTAAGTTTCATCTCAGAAATTCTTACTGGGCATGGCAGCCCTGCCCACAGTCCCAAACGAGGTAGGAGGCCCCGGGTGAGACTGCTGTCTCTCAACAAAACCAAAATGCATTTTTGCATTATTCTCTAAGTCATGTTTGTTTTAATATGAAACACCGTTATTTCTTCAAATCTTTGACACTTGGGTGAGAAGGTACACGTTTACCCTCCCACTTCCTGAGTCTTCTCCACATTTCTGAGTTTCCTCAGGGGAATGTATACTCCACTTTGAAAAGTATAAGCCAACATAAATTCACTTAGGTTTCATGAAACTTCAACAAGGTATCATGAGGATACCTTAAGAGGAAATTGAGGCTTGCAGAGGTTAATGATCTGCTAAAGTCACACCCTAATAGGCAGGGATTGGAATTCGATTCTTCTAGCTTTTTTTCTGAGACAAGAGTCTCATTTTGTTGCCCTTGGTAGAGTGCCCTGGAGTCATAGCTCACAGTAACCTCAAACTCGTGGGCTTAAATGATTCTCTTGCCTCAGCCTCCCAAGTAGCTGGGACTATAGGCACCCAGCACAACACCTGGCTATTTTTTTGAGACGGGGTCTCAATCTGACTCAGGCCGGTCTTGCACTCATGAGCTCATACAATCCACCGACACTGGCCTCCCAAAGTGCTAGGATTGCAGGCGTGAGCCACCACACCCAGATCCTCTTCTGGCTTCTTAATCATGTTTTTTTGTTGTCGTTTTTTTTACCCTAAGTGCAGGATGAGGGGAGGTGAGAAGGGGGAGGAAGAAAGAGAACATTGTGACCCCCAAGGTCCCAAAAGAGATTTTTATGCCTGTTGTGAAGCTCAGTTACATGAATTCTGAAACAAAAACAGTTTGCCACAGGGGAAAACTCTTAAGATTTTCATTAAGATAGAAAAGAAAATGCACTCAGATCACATTCAAATGCTATCTACCCCAACACCCGTGTTAGAAATGCCCTTCTGAGTTTCCATGTGAATGTGAAGGGGGCATTGTTGTTCATTAGTTCTGCTTTTATTTGGAGGTTGTGTTAAAGGTCATTTACATGGGTTTTAGTTTTTACAGGATGTTGTTTCTGGTCACTACTACGAGCATGACTTAGTGAAATTACTAGTGTTACACAGGGAGGTGCCCGGCACAACCTTCACCCACCTCACCCATCATCTGCAGCAACCTTCACTGGGCACCTGTACCAGGGGATTTGTCACTGGACAACACCACCTCTGTCTGTAAGAAGCTCATACATGGGAAAAATAAGTGGCCACAGCGGCAGAAACTGCCTGTCCACATGTGTGCACGCCCATGTGTGTGCTTGTGTGAGAGAGAAAGAGAGAGCGTGCGCATAAGCACATCCACACGCCCATCGGCCCCCGCCTGTGTGCTCAGAGTTTCGCCTGTCATCCCTGCCACTCCCAGTGAGCCGCCTCCCTGGCGTGAGCGAAGCCAGGATGCCTGCTGCCAGCTGTGAGCACCTCCCCGGTTGCTGCATCCCCATGCCCGTAGGTCCCCAGCCAGCCCCCAGGGGTACTCCAGGCTGGGACACCCAGGGTCAGTGCAGCTGGTCCCCGTCTTCTCCACTGGGGCTGGGCTCAGGCAGCCTGGCTCTCTGCTGGCTCCCGGGGGTGAGGCCCACCCAGCTCGAGGGCTGTGTGAGGCCGTTGGCTTTCACCCACAGGCTCCATTCTGGAGGCAGGATTCAACAGAGGGGGGAGACAATGAAGGCAACACCCATCTGGGGTGCGTCAGAGGGAGTCGGAGGCCTGTTTGGGAGGCGCAGGGTCTTAGTTATGTCATCTCTCAGGGTGTGGGAGCATCAGCCACTCTGAGCGCCAGGTGCTAATCCTCTCAGCGGGAATTGCCAGGCAGGTATTGCTTGTTTTCTTTTGCAAAAGTTGAATTACTTACCCAATGTCACACTGCCGGGTAGGTGTGGAGCAGGGCTGGTCCTCAAAATCCAGGAAGGAGCACCTGCAAAATTGTAGCAACTCTTCCTGGCAAGACACACTACTGACACCCACAGCCTCTCCCAAGGGCCACGTCAGGGTGACACCTGTCAGCTACCCCGTGGTGGCTGTCCGTGGTTTCTCCTCGTTTTCCAGTGGAGGATGTGACCCAGGCCCAGAGAGCTACCTGGGTGGGTGGGGAGAGCCAGAGTCTTCCACCAGCCTCCAGAGATTGCCAGTCGCACACGCGTTGTGGGAGTGACTGTGCGATTAGAAAGGCGAAAATCTGTCTACACAGGGAGGGGCAGGGTGCCAGGCCAGGAGCCACAAACAAAACCCTCAAAGGGGGCTGAGCGTTAGAGGGAGGGGAAGTCGGGGGGGATGGTGCAGCAAGAAGAGGGCATGGGGCCAGCCTGTGTGGAGAGGGGGACCTGGGCAGCAGCACAGAGTTAGGAGGCTTACCATCTGGGGGACCTAGGAGCCTGTGCCACCTTGGCCCTGACCTGAGCCATTCCTGCGTGACCCTACAAGGGCCCTGAAGTCAAAGTACTGACAGGAGAAGAAGAGATAAGGGGTGGCTCTCACTGACCCCCAAATGTCAGACACCCATATAGCCATGCACTCAACAGACATTTCTACAATAGTTACACATGCCAAGCACTACAGTGTCTTATCTCGGGCCTGTCTGGAGAGAAGGAGGGCCGAGCAGGGGTGTCCACTTGGGGCTCTTCAGAATGCAGAGCAAAAGGAGGTGGGGCTGTCCTGCCTTGTCCTGGGGAAAAGAGAAGAGCCCCTGGTACTAGAAGGGTAGAGGCGGCTACAGGGGCTGCGTGGGGGGCACTCGGCCCTGCTGCTAGGCTTCCCACCACAGTGGAAAGCAATTGAGGTGTTAAAAAGAGTGTGACCCTCTCCGAATAGGAAATGACATTTATAAAGAAGTAAGCACATGGCCTTGGTGGCCACAGCCCTAACACCAGGGGTCAGAGTAGCCCCTCCAGCACCATGAGATCCATGTGACAAAGACAGGGCTGCACGTGCTCCAGTTTAGGGTGCCCAAAGGGAGGTTTCTGGATGGGAAACTGCAGCAGCACAATCGCTGGCCAGTCATTGGCGGAGGGGCCACCCGAGGGGCCTGAGCGAGTGTAGGCCAAGTGGCTGCAGGAGCCAAGGCCGGAGCTCTGGGGCAGGTGCTGAGGGAGGGGCGCCCAGGGTCACAGAATCCAAGGGCATCTGGGTGGAGCCTGGACAGTGTCCACTCCAGGAGCAAAGTGCAGGGAGCAGCAAGGCCCTCCCAGCAGGACAACTAACTCTTCACTCTGTGTCCTGTTTCTCTCCCTAGACCAGGGCCAAGTCTAAGTCTCTTGGGCTCACTTTCTCCAGAGACTGCCTGTGGCCTTTGTGGAGGGCAAAAGGAAGGGGGATGTGACTGAGTGCCCCAACTCTGTACGGACTTTCCACTGTACCCCTCCTTCCTGGGGTGCCATCACCTTCAGGTGCTTCAAGGCCCTCAGTGGTTCTGCAGGACAAAGGTGACCCTAACGGCTGCTGTAAGTGTGGCCTCCTGAATGGGTTGCTGTGTTGCCTTTGGCTCCCCATCTTGCAAACAGTCGTGGAGCTCTCACCTGCTGCTGTCTCCTGTTTCTTGCCATCCTATGGGAGCTCAGGAAACCACAGGTAATAAACACCCGGGTTAATCTCCCATCCCACTGGAGCCAATGTTCCTTCTGTTCTGTCAGCCTGCCTCCGTCTGAGGTCAGCTCCACGGACAGGAGTAAGACTGGAGCTGGGATCTGGAGCCAGGATTCTGACTCAGGCAGAGAGGGGTTTGGGTGAGGAGAGGTCAAGATGGGAGCACAGGCTCTGGGTGACTGCCAGGTTGGCCAGAGCAGAGTGCACACGAGCTGGGGCACTGGCCAGGGCAGGGACTCGGTTGCAGGAGTCCTCCTAGGCTGCAGGGAGATGACAAGCTGTAAAGACCTGGCACTCCAGGAGCTGAGTGCAGGGAGATTGGTGGTCATGGAAGGCCATCGTCCACGTGCTCAGAGGTACCACCTTCTGTGATTGAGGCTAAGGGTGAATTCTGCTTTTGAGCAGAAACTGTCCTTGACCTTCCATGATAGCTGCTGGCCAAGGTGGGCTGTCAGCACTGAAACCTGGGGAAACTGAGGCAGGGTCCAGGGTTGGAAAGGAGAGGCCCATGGGCAGTCCCATAAGGGGGAGAAAACAAGGACACATACCCCTGCGTTGGTCTCCCAGAGCGCTAGGATTACAGGCGTGAGCCACCAGACTGAGTAATTTATAAAGAACAGAAATGTACTTCTCACATTCTGGAGGCTGGGAAGTCCAAAGTCAAGGTCGTAGCAGGTTTGGTTGTCTGGATTATCCTCCAGAGGGAGGAATGCCATGTTGTCCCTTGGTGGCAGGTTGAAGGGTAGGTGAATCTAGTACTGTGTGCAGCCTTGATCCCGTCCTTAACAAGGAATCCTTTTAGCTCAATCACTTCTTAAAGTCCCCACCTCTCAATACCACCACACTGGCACCACCCAAACTTTGGAGGTGTTAAGGGCCCCTCTTAAACATACCCTGTGCCATGAAGGAGTATTCAGCCAGAAGCCAGCGTAGGGAAGGCAGGGGGGAGTGGTGCCTGGCTGGGAAGGGTCAGGACACTCCCTCCCAGCAAGATGTCAGCAAGACCCAGCACTCTGAACCTTAAAGGATTTACCTGGCAGGGCCTCCCAATGTTAGTCTTGCAGGGTCAGAACAAGATTTGTCAACTTGCCAAGATGTATCTGTCTCTCAGGGAGGGTCCACACTGACCAAGTAGCCATGACTGAAGTGTGAAATAGCAAAGTATCAGTTTATAATGTGAAATAAACTGAATTTCTGCAAATCTTCATCTATAAATGCAAATAGAGCATTTTCCTTTCTAGGAAATAGAAATTTGTTTGGTAAACATGGAATTGGAACATGGGAATTGGGCCACTTGGACGCTTAATGACATCAGAATTTTGTAGCTGATACATTCAACCCCTGGAGGAAGGAGTCACCAACCAGACAGGTACCCTCGGTGCTGCTGACTAAGCTCCTTGGACCATGTGGGAGGCAACTTGCCAGGTCTGGCCTCTGTGGTTCTCCTTTCCTGTCCATCACTTTGAATAAGCATTAGCTCTTCTGATGAGCACTTTTGAAGGGTGTGTGAATAAATACAATCAAAATAGAAAAAGCTCTCATTCTGTTGCATCAGGGTTTCTTTTTATTGCAAACAAATGAAATTTAGGTTGACTTAAGCAAAAATTAACTTATTGGAGATATATGTGGGTGACTGGATTAGGGTTTTCAAGAGAAAAAGACCCTGAGGCTGGAGGGGTAGGGATTTTAATGAATTATCTTGTCACGTGTAGGAGCTGGCAAGTCTGACGGTTATAAGGCAGCCTGGCAGGCTGCAGAGTCAGGCAGGACTTCTGTGTCACCGTCTTAAGAATTCTTCCTTCAGGCTCGGCACCTGTAACTCAGCGGCTAGGGCACCAGCCACATACACCAGAGTTGGCAGGTTTGAATCCAACCTGGGTTTGAATCCGGCCTGGGCCTGCCAAACACCAATGACAACTACAACCAAAAAATAGCCAGGCATTGTGGCAGGTGCCTGTAGTCCCAGCTACTTGGGAGGCTGAGGCAAGAGACTCGCTTAAGCCCAAGAGTTTGATGTTGCTGTGAGCTGTGACACCACAGCACTCTACTGAGGGCAACATAGTGAGACTCTGTCTCAAAAAAATAAATAAATAAAATAAAAAAATAATAAAGAATAGTTCCTTCAGTTTATGTTTCTTCTCTCAACATTGTATGTTCTGGAGGCTGGAAGTCTGAAATCAAAGTGCCAGCTGGCTGGGCTCCTTCTGAGGACTGGGGGGGGGGGGGGGCGGTTGTGTTCCCTGCCTCTCGTTGGATTTCAGACGGCTGTCTTCATGCTGTGAAGTATTTTCCCTGAATCCAAATTTCCCCTTTTTTATAAGAACACCAATCATACTGGATTAGGAGCCCCTCTGCTCTTTTCTCTCTCTTTCTCTCTCTCTTTCTTAATTTTCTTTCTTTTTTAATTTTCTAGGGTGGCGCCTGTGGCTCAATGGGCAGGGCGCCAGCCCCATATACCGAGGGTTGGGGGTTCAAACCCAGCCCCGGCCAAACTGCAACAATCAAATAGCCGGGCGTTGTGGTGGGCACCTATAGTCCCAGCTACTTGGGAGGCTGAGGCAAGGGAATCACCTAAGCCCAGGAGTTGGAGGTTGCTCTGAGCTGTGTACAGAGTGTGATAAAGTGAAACTCTGTCTCTACAAAAAAAAAAAAAGTGTCAATTTTCTTTCTTTGTTTTATTATACCCTACTCTTAAGTAATTACATCTGCAATGATCCTGTTTCCAGATAAGGCCACATTCTGAAGGTATTGGGATTAGAACTTCAACAAATGAATTTGGGGGAACTGTCTTAGTCTGTTCAGGCCACCATAACAATACCAGATACCATAAATTGGGTAGCTTACAGACAACAGAAATTTATGTCTCCCAGTTCTGGAGGATGGAGGTCCAAGATCAAGGTGTCTGGTAGGGGCCCACTTTCTGGCTTGTAAATGACACCTTCTCACTGTGTCTTCACTTGGTAGAAGAGGGTGAATGGGCTCTTGGCCTCTTTTATGAGGGCACTAATTCCATTCTTAGGGATGCCACTCTCATGACCTAATCACTTCCGAAAGTCCTCACCTCCTAGTAACATCATATTGAGGGGTAGGATTCCAACATGTGGATTTGGGGAGGATATATATTCATTCAGACCATAGCAAGACACAATTCAAACTGTATTGGGACATGATTCAAACCATAACAGAGGCTGAATTTAGAGGACAGTGGAAAACCAAGCTCATGCATGGCTAACAGCCAGGGCAGTTCTAGAGGACTTGGAGTGGGAATTGCAGCCTCTGAGTCAAAGGCCAGGAAACAGCTGCCTCAGCCTCTCAGGTCATTCCAATTTTACACACTGGGATACTGTTAGGAAGAGGAAGTGGAGGCCAGGTAGCAAATGTGCCTGGCCCTGTCTATCAAGTGACTGTCACACCTCTGCAGGGATGCCTTGGTGTTGATTGCATGGCCTACTCTCAGAGAGGCTTCATCGATGCAGATGCTGAGGTGCACAGATGTTGGAACTGCTGCCTGAGGCCTGGCCAGGAAGCCCTGGTGTCCCTGATGTCCACTTGTCAGGTCCTGGGCGCATGCCAACCTTCTTTTATGTGGCACCTTTGGGCCAGGTGTGTTCTAAAGGCCTCCGGTCTGAACGTCTGCACTTGCAGTGTGTGCAGGGAAAGCACCTGGCCCGGCCTCCAGAGCAGCTTCTCCACCCCTCCCCTCTTCTCCCCAGTTCCCTGTAAGAAGCTAAGGCAGCTCCTTTCCTGGCTTTGGAGGAGACCTGAGGCGAGATTTCTGGTAGATCAGGGAGGAGGAGAATGGGCCAGGCTATGGGGCTTCTCTGCCAGGCCCTGGGGGACCTGGAGAGCATCCCCCCTGGGGACAATGGGTCCTCCACCTGCTGACCTGGGCCAGGCCTCCCAGAGAGGCCAGCATCCTGCACTGCCCACACCCAAGTCCTCTCTGCAAGGGGGAAATGCAGAACTTTGCTGAACTGCTGGCCTCCCAATGCCCAACCCAATGTCTTACTGGCCAAGGGGCCTGGGACATTGCTGATGATGCCAGAGCTATAGGGAAGCCTGGCTCTCTCGATGGTTCTCTACTTGGAATCTGGGGGGTGGGGGGTACTTGAGACTCCAGGAATTTTAAGAAAGACTTTGTTTTGAAGAAAAGAAGTGCAGTGGTACAATCATAGGTTTTTTTGAGACAGAGTCTCTGTACTCTGCTGGGGCTAGAGTACAGTGGTATCATTTTGTAGCTCACTGCAACCTCAAACTCCTGGGCTCAAGCAATTCTCCTGCCTCAGCCTCCCAAGTGGTTCCCATCACTATGCCTGGCTAATTTTTCTTTCGTTTTTTTTTTTTAGTAAAGATAGGGTCTCGCTCTTGCTCAGGCTGGTCTCAAACTCATGACTTCAAGAGATCCACCTGCTTTGACCTCACAGAGTGCTAGGATTACAGGCATGAGGCACTATCCCTGTTCTTTAAAACATTTTTATAGAGACAGAGGCTTGCTATGTTGCCCAGACTGGACTCGAACTCCTGGTCTTAAGCAATCTTCCCACCTTGCACTAGGTGCTAGGATTACAGGTGTGAACCACCTCACCCAGCCTAGAAAGATGTTTAACTGGGAGTGTATAAACCAAGAAAAGAATCTAAAAGGGTCTGTTTGCATATTCTGATTATTCTGATAAATCCCTTAGTACTGGAACTGCTGGGGGCTCTCTGGGCCCTGAGCTGCTCTGAGGCTGTAACTGCGAGGGGCTGTTTTAACTACTGCAGACGGCTGAGAGAAGGGTGAGAGAGGCCAGGAGAAGTCACGGCCGTGGGGAGGCCAGCTGGGATGGAGCTGGAGGCCACAGTCCTGGGTAGATGGGGGTGGGGAGCAGTGGGTTCCAGGCAGCTTCTGGCAGCTTCTGCAACACAGCCCTGTGACTCATGCCCCATCTTGGCTCAGTGAATGGAGCCCTAAGCCATGGGCAGGATTTTCTAGGCTGTGCGGCAGAATCATCCATCCCAATGGAATCTCGTGTGCTGAGGTCAGGGGTGGGGAGGGGGCAACCAAACTAAGGAGGCTCTGGGTCATCCCAGGGAGCAGGACTGTAGTGGGATGTGGGCCCTGCTGGCCCCCTATAGATGCCAGCATTTCTCCTGGGCTGAACTTCTCTAAGAAGCAAACTGGAAGAGTCATGAAGAAGAAACTGGCCTCAAACACACAGCACCCTCTGTCCCAGACACACACATGCTCTAGGTTCTAAATGCCTCCCTTGAATGCTGGCCCTCAGAGGGGCACCTGTCACGGGGCTCTATATCCACTGCCTCAAGGAGGGATCTGGGCTACAGCCAGGCAGTCACCCGGAAGCCCACAGCAGCCTCTGAGCCTGTGTAGAGCGGGGCTCCCCAGGGCACGTAGACTTTGAGTCTCTGTGATGTTGGTCACGAATTCTGTTTGGGCCTCTGAAAACCCATGCTTTGCCTCGCCTGGAGGTGTTGACGCGGTGGCCAGGAAATCTAGGGCAGCAGCAGGCAAGTCCCTGCAGGTGGGACCCAGTGCCTGTCTGTCAGATTGTCACTGAGCCTTGAGATTGGCTGGAGGCTGAGGACGCCCTGCTAAGACACATCCCCTTTCCCAAGCCTGCCCAGAAACCTTTCCCTTGGAGGGAGCTTGGCATGGGTGGGGGTGGGAACTCTGGAGCCCTCGACCCAGCACTGCTGTCCAACTAGGGGTTGTTGTGTTGCCCTCAGTTCCCTGGGGTCTGGATTTTTCATCTCAGGGGATCCTTCTACCCCTGATTCTTCGGCCGTTGACTTCTCTGAAGCTGAATGGGCAGTCTCCAGTCCACTCACGACCTTCTCCGAAATCCAAGCACAGCTTCCTGTTCAAAATCTACCTCCCTACAGAAACTCAGGCCCAGCACAGGGAGGGGATAATGTTGTCTTTGTTGGGCAGTAACTGAATAATGAAAAGTAAATCCTCAAGTTAGCAGAATCTTGACCCTTCACTCCCAGAAAACTTAGACCAAGAGTCCCCTTGGGCCACTGCTCGTGAAACATCTGAAGGGGACAAGAAACTTCAAAAGTAGACACCCCTCAAGAGACTCCATTTGGGGTGAGGCTCTCATAAGCTTAAGAGGTTTCCAGGTGCTGCTGGCAATGGGCAAAAGTCCCTTTGCGACAAGTGCCCTGAAGCCAAGCATTCTTTTCTTCCTCCATCCATCCCTTTGTCCATCCATTCATTCCTGCCTGCCTCAGATGATTCGTGAGTGCCTCCCAGCACAGTGGCCGCAGCCCCACGGAGCCGGGGCTGGAGCAGAAGGCCTGAGGAGGAGGTGCAGCCCAGGCCAAGGGGGCCCTGATACTTCCTCCACCACAGTCTGGGGCTCCTCTCCGGGAGCAGAGAAGTATAGCCATGCAGAGGGTTCCAAGCTCCAAGGAAGGGAAAAGAGCCAGGGAAATTCACAAATCTGGGTATTAGCATCATTTTTCCCATCGTACAAATGGGGAAAAGAAGCCTTAGAGAGAAGAGGTGTCTGGCCCAAGGTAGCACAAAGTCAAAACTGAACACAGCTCAACAAGGAAAGTAAAGAGGAAAAGGAAAAGAGGTGGAGGGGAAGGAAGAGAAAAGGAGGGCGCAGGAGCTCTGGCGGAGTGCAGAGATTGCTTCAAGATCGGTTCTGTCCTCTTTTACCCTTTCTGCTTGGTCCCTCCCTGCCCGGCAGGCCGGGCACCCGCGGATCCACCCAGTCCTGCTTATTCCTCCTGCGGAGAGGCCTTTGCTTGGCTGCTGTGCACGCCTGCCCTCTGGTGGTAAGATCTGGAAGCGCGTTGCCGACGTGGGCCGCGCCCCCTCCCCGCCCCCCGCTGCCCCCAACCTCTGATGAGAAGCAATGGGTGCAAGTCAGTTCAACACCCCCTTAGCTGGAGTCCTAGAGAGAAAGAAACACAGCCCTGTTTCTGAGAGTGCACAGTTTGGGCGACAAAACAGACAGAAGACAGACCATGACAACACAACAATTGAGGCAGAGACTGAGCTGGGGGAAGCTCAGATTGTCCCTTAATGGGGTGATTTACAACTAGCAGCTCCCAATCTGTAAGAGCCTGCCCACCAGAAGAACGGCAGGCTCTTACACACCACATCCAGGAGGGCGTTTCCGATGGAGGACAGCCTGTACCAACCGCTCCTGGGAGCTTTGTGTTTGCAGAGAAGGGCGGAGTTTGCAAATAGTCCCCTAAACTCTTTCAGGGCCTGGGACGAGAGCCGGATTAGAGGCTAACATTGTCTGTGTCTAATTATTCAAAAGTCATGTATTGAGCTAACAAACTACTAAATAAGTTGTGTTCCAACCTGTCTCCTTGATAAATACACCTTCACGAGGACCTGGAAGACCAGGTTCAAATTTAGAATTTTTGAACTCCTGGGAACACTACACCACGTGATGATATGGGGTGAGCCAGCCCCTGCCCTCTCTTCCCTCTCACCTCCACTGCTAGCACCCTGAAAACACACACATGTGCACATGTGGGGGGGCCCAGCCTGCCATCGGCAACAGCTGTCCTGGGGGTTTGCAAACCGGTTCAGCCTCAGGAGGACAGACCTAAGGGAAGAAGCCCTCAGAGGCCCTACAAATGAGGGGGTGGGGGGTGGAGTGAATGTGGACTCTGGAAGAGCATATCATCCCCTTGACCTCATTGAGAAGGCCCCAGCAGGAGAGGCCACGTGACACTTAAACAATGACACACTCTCCATTATAAGATACACTCTCGGGGACACTGAAGTGTGAAAAAGTGTGCAGCTTACAATTGCTGTCCGGAGGCCTTCCTACTCTCTGACTGTGAGAATCCGAATCTGTACATCAGCGTGGGTAGAATTAATAATACTAACAACTTAAAAGCTTCACAACATTAAATCTTCCAATCTACAAATGTGGGATGTCTTTTCATTTATTTAGATCTTTAATTTCTTTCAGTGATGCTTTGTAATTTTCCATGTGAAGGCCTTTACACGTCTACTAAGCCTTTTTATATCTGTCCCTCTTTTGCATCTTAAAAGCACTCGGTGAAGGCAGCATAATGGTCTTTATTAACTATACTTTATAGATTTAAAAAAAATGGCATTCGGAGATGTTGAGAAAGCTCAACTGGCAAGTGGCGGTGCTATGAACCCTTAGCTGCAGCCCCCCAGCAGAGCTGGGCTTGTGCTAGCCCCTCCCCAGGGACCGGGGCTCAACTCTTCACTTCTTTCCTTACTTGGAAGGAGAAATAGGCAACAGTCTTGGCCAGACTGCCCAGATTTGAGTCCTGGTTCTGCCACCCCTTAGCTGTGTCACCCTGGGCTGCTTAATTCCCCTGTATCTTTATTATGCCTCTTCTTCTTCCTTTTTTTTTTTTTGTTGTTGCAGTTTGGCTGGGGCAGGGTTTGAACCTGCCACCCTCGGTATATGGGGTTGGTGCCTTATTGGCTGAGCCACAGGCGCTGCCCCACCCCCTTTTTTTTTGAGACAGAGTCTCACTTTGTCCCCCTTGGTAGAGTGCCAGTAGCGTCACAGCTCACAGCAACCTCAAACTCTTGGGGTTAAGCGATTCTCTTGCCTCAGCCTCCCAAGTAGCTGGGACTACAGGCGCCCGCCACGACGCCTGGCTATTTTTTGGTTGTAGTCGTCATTGTTGTTTGGCAGGCCCAGGCTGGATTCCAACCCGCCAGCTCTGGTGTATGTGGCTGGCGCCCTAGCCACTGAGCTACAGGTGCCGAGGCTATGCCTCTTCTTTTGTACAACAACAGTACGTCTCCCACAGTTAAGGCAGAGTTTAAATGACAGCAGACCCAGCACTTAGTAGGCCCTATATGTGCTGTGTGTTGGGCTTAGGGGCCAGGGAGGCACACAGACACACACGCCCGTGGGTGGAGAGGGCAAGTCCCTGGCGGGCCCCTTTGCTCTATCCTGGGATCGCAGCTCCAGGTATTTTTAACTGTGGAGGCCCTGCCAGCCCTTGATGTGTTTATTTTGGGCACAGATGCAGCTGTGCTGGTCTGGTGGATTGTTTTTAATGAGGAAACAGGACCCAGTGAGGAAGGGACTGGGGTAAACCCCTGTTTCCAGTGGGTCCCCTCTGGAAACAACAGAGTCACCCTGGGGTGATTGAGGTGGGGCAGGATTTCCCCTCCTTTGGAGGGGCCCTCGCTTCCCCCAAAGGCTGAAACCAAGTTAAAGTCTCTGCTGGGGCCTGGCAAGGCGGCCAAAGGTTGGCCTTCAAGGGAATCCAAGGGCACGGTGACTGCGCCCTGGAAGCTGGTTGTGTCCTTTGGCCCTCCAGCTCCACCACCTGAGAAGACACGCATCCTGCCCAAGTTCCCAAGGCCTCCTGTGGCCTCGGGGCTCTGTCCCTCAGGAGTTCCGCCTGGCTATAAATCTCAGCCCCTCTCTGTGCTTCTCCCATTCTCTTCCACAGTGCGGTGGGTGGGTGAGGCTGTCTTGCCCTCCGTCCCCTCCCTGGCCCCTGCCTGGCTTCTCTGATGTTCCAGTTCTGGGTCTCCCCTCTTTCCCCACCCTGCTTAGTTCAGGAACAAATATAGCAGATTGGCATCTTCTTATGCTGAGCAGCTCCCTCCCTCCTGGAGGCCTTGAAGCCTCCACCTGTCACCCACTTCTTGAACAAATACAGTCCTCCAACCCTTGCCAAGAGGAATTCTGACCCTGGTTGCTATGATCATTTTTTTTTTCAAAATCCTTTTTACTTCATTATATGACTTTTTGAATGTAACCTTTATACATGTTTATTCCATTGACTTCTCATCCTATTTGGGAGACTGTACTTGTACACAACAAAAAATAGGGTAAGAGCTCTTCTCTGCTTCAATGACCCCTTGTCCCTTCTCTCCCCATACATTCTCACACCACAGGTTAGGTCGGAGGTTCTCCAGGGGTCCGAAGCAGGGGAGGGCGTGTTAGAATATCCCCACTGCTCTCATGGCCGCTGTCTACTGCTCAGCTGGAAGGGGCAGGAGAGGCCTCCTAATGACTAATGAATGACACAGGACAGTGTGCTGTGGCCTCTTGGCAAAGGTAACATCTCAGGCTTCAGGGTGTAGAATCTGAGCACCAAAAAAGTCTTAGAAATGATCTCTTCCAGCATTTGATTGATGTTTTTATTGTAGTAAATATATGTAAATAGGATTGAGCATTTTAACAGTGTTAATTGTATCCTTCAGTGCTAATGGTTTTTTGTAGCCAAGGAAGTATTTGTTTAAATGAAATCTGAAACAGAAGCCTGATGTAAAACTGGTCAACACATTGCCAGCCTGGCAGTACTGGGGGCACCTGGAGCCAGGACGCAAAGTAGGGGTGCAGGGGGAGGAGGGAGGGGACTGCAGGGTACATGGCCCATCCTCCCCTCTGCGCTCACCTGGTTTCCATCATGTCCTGGACTCCCATCAGGCACTTGGCCCCCTTGGCCTCTCCCCTACACGCCTGGTCTGGTCCTTCAATCTTTCACATCCATGGGGGACTTGTGGCCAGATCACTGGTTCCCACTGGGACCCCCAGACCCCTGGGGGAAAGTCACTATAGACAGTTGCTGACAGTGATTCTGGGTGATGGGCCAGGCAGCTCTGGCTTAGCTTGCCAGGGATGTACTGAGTGGGGGACGTTGTTTAAGAAAACAAGAGGTGACAGCAGAAAAAAGGCCCTGCTGCCTGGAGAGCTGCTCCACGGGGACACACTTGTGAAGATGACTCCGTGACCTTGGTGGACCCCTGGCGACCAGAGGAGCCATGCACTCGAGACTTGGGAAGAGCCTGGCATAGTTACCCTGAGGAAAGCCCCCACCATCTTCTGCATCCAGGAATACTCAGATTGGACAGGGACAAAGTGGCTGCACTGAACACCCAGCAAATATTAAGACCTTGCCTGTGCCCATTTCTTCTGATTTCTCTTGAGCGAGATGCAGGTCCGTGAGGGAACACCTTCCACAGGCCCTTCAGTCTTACAGATTTGCTTCCAGACCACTGCAGTAGAGCAAATGTCTCAATAAAGCACATAAATGTTGGGGTTTCCCTGTATATATAAAATAGAGACTACCGTATCGTGTTAACATGCATATTGACTGTAGTCTATTAAGTGTGTGATTGTATTATGTCTAAAAAGCAATGTACACACCTAGATTAGAAAATGCTTTATTGCTAAAAAGTGCTACTGATCATCTGAACCTTCAGAGTCGTAAGCCTCTTGCTGGTGGAGGTTCTTGCCTCAATGTTGATGGTGCTAACTGATCAGGGTGGTGCTTGCTGAAGGTTGAGGTGCTGTGGCAATTTCTTTCCTTCTTTTTTTTTTTTTTTTCCAGTTTTTGGCCGGGGCTGGGATTGAACCCGCCACCTCTGGCATATGGGGCCAGCGCCCTACTCAATGAGCCACTGGCGCCGCCTGGCAATTTCTTAAGATATCAATCATGTTTGTGCATTGATCAGCCCTTTCCCAAAATATTTCTCTGTAGAATTTGATGCTGTTGGGTAGTACTTTACCCACAGTGGAACTGACAAAATTGGGGTTAATCTCTCAAACCCTGCCACTGCTTTATCAACTAAGTTTAAGTAATGTCCTAAATCCTTTATTGTCATTTAAACAGCGTTCATGGAATCTTCACCAAGAGTAGATTTTATCTCAAGAAACTACTTTCTTTGCTCACTCATAAGCACTTTCTCATCATTCAAGTTTTATCATGAGATTGCAGCAATTCACTCGTGGGCTTCACTTATAATTCTAGTTCTTTTGCTGTTTCCACCACATCTACAGTTACGTCCTCCAATGACGTCTTGAGCCCTACAGTCATCAATGAGAACTGGAATCAACTTCTTCTAAACTCCTGTTAATGCTGATATTTTGACCTCCTCCCATAAATTGTGAATGTTCTTAATGGCATGTAGAACAGTGACTCCTTTCCAGAAGATTTTCAATTTACTCTTCCCAGATCCATCAAAGGAATCCCTATCTATGGTAGCTATAGTTTTACAAAATGTATATATTAAATGATATGACCTGAAAATCAAATTTTGCTTGGCACAGTGGCTCATGCCTATAATCCTTGCACTTTAGTGGGAGGCTGAAGAGGGAGGATCACTTTAGGGCAGGAATTTAAGCCCCGTCTGGACAACATAGTGAGACCCTATCTTTACAAAACCTTTTTGTTTTTTAATTAGCTGGGCATAGTGGCATGCATCTGTAGTCCTAGCTACAAGGGAGGTTGAGGCAGGAAGATCACTTGAAGTCAGGAGCTGGAGGTTGCTGTGAGCTGATGGTGCCACTGTAATTTAGTCTGTGTGACAAAGGGAGACCCTGTATCAAAAAAAAAAAAAAAGAAGAAGTCGATGAGAAGTGATATTTAAGGTTTCTTAGCAGTAGGTCTCAGCATTGGGCTTCCAATATCAGCAAACTATGCTGCAAACATAAATGCTGTCATCCAGGCTTGGTTGTTCCATTTAGAGAGCACAGGCAGAGCAGATTTGCCATAGTTCTTAAGGGCCCTGGGAGTTTTGGAATGGTAAATGAGCACTGGGTTCAAAGTGAAGTCACCAGCTGCATTAGTCCCCAGCAAGAGAGTCAGCCAGTCATCCGAAGCTTTGAGACAGGCTTTGACTTCACCTCACTAGCTAGAATCTTCTCCTAATATCTACCTCGAAATCTTGTTACTCAGCATAGCTGCCTTCATCAGTGACATCAGTGAGACCTTCTGGGTAACTTGCGGCTTCTCCATCAGCACTCGCTGTTTCACCTTGGATTTTTTTGTCATGGAAATGGCTTCTTCCCTAAAACCTCTTGAACTAACCTCTGTTAGCCTCAAAGTTTTCTTGTGCAGCTTCCTCACCTCTCTCAGCCTTCATAGAATGGAGGAAAGTCAGGGTCTTGCTCAGGATTAGGTTTTGGGAGAAGGGAACGTGTGGCTGGTTTGATCTTCTATACAGATCACTTAGACTTTCTCCATATCAGCAGTGGGCCTGTTTGACGTTCTAGTCATCCCCGTGTTCCCTGGAGCAGCACTTTGAGTTTCCTTCAAGAACTCCTCCTTTGCATCCACAACGTGGCTAACTATTCGGAGCACGAGGCCCAGCGTTCAGGCAGCCTCAGCTTTTCTCATGTCTTCCTCATTAAGCTTAATCGTGTCTGGCCTTTGATATAAAGTGAGAGACTGCAGCTCTTCCGCTTGAACACTCAGAGGCCAGTGTAGGGTTATTAATTGGCCTAATTTTGGTAGTGTTGTGTCTCAGGGAATAAGGGGGCTCAAGGAGAGAGAGATGGGGGAACAGCTGGCAGGTGGAGCAATTAGAGCACACTCAACATTTCTCAATTAAGTTTGCCGTCTTGTGTGGGCACAGCCTGTGCTGCCCCAAAACAATTACAGTAGAAACATTAAGATCACTGATCCCAGATCACCATAACAAACACAATAATAATGAAAAAGCTTGAAATAGTACAGGAATTATCAAAATGTGACACATGAGAGCATGCCACTGGAAAATGGTGCCAAAACTCTTGTTTGATGACGGGTTGCCACGAACCTTCAATTTGTAAAAGTCATGCCATCTGCTAAGTGCAGTGAAATGGAGGGCAATAAAACAACATAGGATGGTAATGGCATCAGATGTGACAACCCAAGTTTCTTAGTTCCCAGTCCAGCAAGGGTGGCTTTGAGCTGTGAATTTCCTGGGAAAAGAATAGTTTCTTGGCTCCCACCCCTGATTCTTAAAAAAATGTAATCAGCTTCCTGGTGATTTCCAAGGTAAGAAGAGCCAGCTGTTTCTACCTGCTTGCACCGCAGCATGTAGTTACTATGGCAACAGCAGTCAACAGGACATGTCCCTCCGACATGTCACATCCTTTACTGCTAAAAATCGGTGTGTCTATGTGAAGGACGAAGCAATGCGGACCTCTGTCCTGGTCCAGTGTGGGGTGCCCCCTTCCGCTAAGAACTGCTAATTTATAACCCAAAGGAAATTTGCCCTGAAAACAGGATTTCCGTGCTTTTCTGGCTAATTTTCTTTTTATATTTTATTTTATTTATTCATGTATTTATTTTTATTTTTATTTTTTTTGCAGTTTTTGGCTGGGGCCAGGTTTGAACCCGCCACCTCCAGTATGGGGCCGGCGCCCCACTCCTTTGAGCCACAGGCGCTGTCCTCTTTTTATATTTTATAAGGACTTAATGGAGAGGGTTTCATCATTGGAAGACATTGCATTTTTTTTTAACACATCATTATTAGCCTGAGGTCTTAAAATTGGGATGTTCCAGAGTCAGAAGAAAGCCCACTCTACCTCATTATACAGACGAGGAAATGAAAACCGCAAGAAAATACTGACTTGCCCAAAGTTCATGTGATGTGATGTCCTGGTCGCCTTTCAGAGGACTGGCGTCACTGCAGTTCGCCCTGCTGACCAACTTCCCAAAGGACAGGTACAGACTCTTTCATGGGCTTTATTAGTGATGGAGGCACATTCTGGGGTGGCCTGAGTCATCTCCTGGGAACCCCATTTTCCTGACTGCCAACACTCCCTTTCCACATCTAGCCAGCTTCTCAGTGTTGGAAATCTGGAGTCTACAGGGTGCAGGAAGGGGCCCAAACTGAGTGAAATGGCTGGGTGGGGACTGTCTCCTCTGGCCACTGGGACTCTGTCCCTTCTCTGCCTATTCTGACTCAGCCTGTGCAGTGCTTCAAGCTAGAGATCTGACATCTATTTTCTCTTTGCTCGCTTGGGTCCAAGGTTCTTCCATCTCCGCATGCGCGCCCTGAGGCCTTCCTACCCATCCTTGTCCTGGGCCACCTGCAGGCAGCCTCTGTTACCAGGCTGCAGCCCCCGCCCCTCACAAACTCCTAACTCCAGGTACAGTCTTTGCAGAAACATTTCGTAACCTCTAAAAACTCTCTTTGCTCTAAAAAGTGAGCTTTGAGTCTCAAAGTAAAGACTTTTTCTTTGTACTGGTTAGAAACTCCCTCTCCTTGCCTGAGGCCATAAACCTCATTGCTCACTTTGGAGGTGGGAGGCTAGAAGGGTACAGGATCTGAAGGGAAAATGAAACCTGGTCTAGTTAATGTCCTGGGTATGTTGCATCCAATCCATGTGTAGACAGACAAAACCATGCAAGCCAAACAAAACAGTCTGCAGGCAAATGTGACTCTGAGGAGGGTGGGGGGTTCCCCAGGCTTCCGCTGCTGGAGGCCGCTGAGGATAATTTGAGCTCCTCACTCAATCCTGTTCCAGCCTTGACTCCCTGCGTGACCTCAGACCAGTCCTCCCCTCACTAGGGCTCCATGTCCCCTTCTAGACAAGAGAGGGCTGCATCAGGGACTTCTGAAGTCCCAGTGAGTTGGTCCTTCCTGCCTTCTCAGCCTAGGACACTGGGGAGAAGGCTCTTACGCCAGGTTGTTGTGAGGCCCACTCAGGAAGCGTCTCGTCTGGGTCACTGGGCTCCTTCCAGCCCTTGAATGGCCTGTCTGCCCTGCTACCTCCCGGGGCCTCCATGTTCACAGGGGTCTCCCTGCAAGTGGAGGTTGCTTCTGGGGTGGCCACGGGATCAGGAAAGGCAGTGTAGGTCTCCACACAGAAGATGTGGTCAGAGACAGCTGGTTATGAGAGGTGGAGGGTGAGCCCATGTCCATCCACTCATTCATTCAGCCCTGAGCACAGCACAGGGTGCTTTCTAAGCACGCACCTGCTCAGGGGCTCCTGTTGATACCTTTGCTCATCTGTCCACTTAAGTGTTAACTCATATAGACTTGGTCTTATTCATCCCTGCATCCCAACTGCCTATAATCAGGCCTGGCATTTTTTTGTGAATGCCACACATTATACATATTTAGGCCTGGAACATAATAGATGCACATATGAATTTAACCCTCTCCCCTGGACACCCTGGGAATGAGGTACTGTTAGCCTAGATGAGGAAACAGGCTCGGAGTGGCTAAGTGCTTGTCCACAGCTTCACCAGCAGTAAGTTGCACCATGGGAGGGGAAGCCAAGATTGCAGAGCCGGGTCTTGCCCTCCTTACCGATTCATGCTCCATGACAGGCCAGGGAGGACAGACTCAGCTGGAAGTGGAGGTTCCACTTCCCCAGACGGGGAGTAGGTGAGCACAGCCAGGATGAGGGGACATCGCTGGCCAAGGCCTGGGGGACTGGAGGGTATAGGACGGAGACAATGCAAGATCCAGCCAAGTCCTCCACCCTCCCCAGGGACCAGGGGCAGGCCTCAGTCGCTGCTGTTATGAGCAGAGTCTGACTTGTCCTTGTCAGAGCAACTGGCAGCAAGATATGTCCCCAGACCCCTCTGGCTTAGAGGTTGTTGTACAAAACAGACTCTATCCCCTGCAGGCCAGGCCTGGAAGGTGACCTGCTATGTGGCCTAAGCAAGCAACTTCCCTCTCCCTCCCTAAGCTCAGAGTCCCCGTGGATGATCATGATGGTTTCTGCAGCCCTTTATCACCATGAGACTCCCCACCCAAAGCAGTGAAGGGTATTTCACTGTGCACGAGACAGTTTTCGGACCGGACATCTCAGATCATCTCAATGAAAGGGGCTGGGTGAGGTCAGAGGTCTCCTTCATCTCAGAAGAGCAAACAGGCTCGAGGGAAAACTGGCTGAAAGCCACCGAGTTGGTCAACAACAGGACCTTGTCTGGAACCTCAGCAACACGCCCTGATCTGCTCAGGTCCCCAGCCAGGGGTCCGTCTCCCAGCTCTCATCTCCTGCCACCCTCAGCCCGGGGACTTATTCTGGCCAAGAGAGGAAAAGGCAAAGGGTACCCCCAAATTACAATGGAAAAATTTCCCTCATCCTCTTATCTGAACCCCACTTTTCTGTCTGGGCTGACCCTCTCTGCAAGTGGCCTGAAGGTTTCTAGATAAAAGTGACTTATCACTGGGCCAGCCTCTAGTCCTCACGCTGCTCTAGCCCTGGGGAGGAAAACTCAGGCCAATTTACAATCTGACCTCTTTTTCAGGAGAATTTTTTTTTTTTTTTTACCCAGAGAAGGCGAACATCCCTGGGAGTGGGGATGTTCTCGATTGGGACGGACATCTTGGTTTGGGGCTTTTTGGAAGTGAGGAAAGCAAGCTGGTCCCTCCCAGGGCTGGGTGGCAACTTGCTGTCCCTGCCTGGGTGAGCCCAGGTGCTGTTCCTCCCAACACTCTGCTCTGTTTTCCTAGGGAAGAAACTCAAGTTTGGAAGAGAAAAGTGAGTTGTCAAAGGTATACAGCTAACAAATGAAAAGTCTGGGATCCCCAAACAGTCCTGCCTACATGTAATCTGCTATACCCACTGCTTCTGCTGCAGCTACTGCCTTTAAGAACCAGAGAGGTGGCTCGGCGCCTGTGGCTCAACGGGCTAAGGTGCCAGCCACGTACACCTGAGCTGGTGGGTTCGAATCCAGCCTGGGCCCGCCAAACAACGACAGCTGCAACCAAAAATGGCCGGGTGTTGTGGCGGGCACCTGTGGTCCCAGCTACTTGGGAGGCAGAGGCAGGAGACTCGCTTAAGCCCAGGAATTGGAGGTTGCTGTGAGCTGTGATGCCACGGCACTCTATCCAGGGTGACAGCTTGAGGCTCTGTCTCAAAAAAAAAAACCAAAAAAAGAACCAGAGAGGTGAGAGATACACAGGGGGCTCCAGGCAGCAGGGTGGTCCTTAGGGACTGGAATTGCAAATGCTGTCCCTCAGTTGAGGATCAGGCAGTTAGGAAGACACAGTCTCCTGGGGAAGTGAGAGGGCTCTGCACATAAGCTCTTTCCTTCCCACTTCCAGTAACCCTCACTCTTTCTGTAGCAGTTGGAATCCTAGGCAAGCTCTCTGGGGGCCAGGCCAGTGACCTTGGGGGTGGCATCTATGGGTAGAGATGGGTGACCACTACTTTGCCTCCTTGAGAATGACCACTAAGCCCCTGTTATGGGTTGAATTGTGTTCCCTCCAAAATTCCTAGGTTGATGTTCTAACCCCCAGTACCTCAGAATGGGACCTGATTTGGAAATAGGATCACTACAGTGTGAGCAGTTAAGATCGGTTCACACTGGAATAGGGATGGCCCTAACCCATCATTTCTGGTGTCCTTATAAAATGAGTAAATTTGGACACAAGCACACGAGGAGAAGGCAAGATGAACGTGAAGGCAGGGATGGGGTAATGCCTCTGAAAGATAAAAAATGCCAAGGATGGCCAGGAAACCCCCAGGAGCTGAGAAAGGGGCTGGGACTCATTCTCCCTCATGGCCTGAGGAGGAACCCACGCTGCCAGGCCTCGGTCTCAGACTTCCAGAATCCTGAGATACACCATCCAGTTGGGGCTGCTTTGTTATGGCAGCCCCAGGAAAACAATACAGCCCCCATGGAAGCCAAAGGATTTGCTCCAGAATGCTAGGCGAGTTACCCCACTTTTCTAGGCTCCCTTGCCTATAAAGTGGGGAATGACCTTCCCAGATCTGTCCAGATAGGATGAGATGGAGAAGGCAGGAGAGAGGGGAAATTGTGGGACTTGAGGGGGAGGGCTGTGCAGACTTGGATTGTGCCCTGATTCTGCCACTTCCTGGCTCCGTGGTCCATTACACGTTGCTTATTAATAATATCATATTTACCTCCAGGATAACTTGGAGTTGGGAGGGTTAATCTGACAGAAAGCATTTAGGAAACTGCAGAGCTCTCCTGAGGTTGGCAGCCTTTCTATTCACGACAGATCCTTGCAGACTGTTCCAGCCTAAGGAATGGAGGTCATGACTGCAGGAGTTGGAGGAGGGCTTGGGGCCTGATGGCTGACCTTCTCCAGTGGAGATGCAAATGCCAAGATGGGGTCTGGGGAGGGTAGAAGGTCAGGAGAAGTGGACAGGGCCTGGATTGGGGTGTGTTCTGATTTGGGAGCAAGACCTTAAGTTGCAGTGGGATCACCTTGTTTGGTGAGGTCTAAGGTTGGAGCTGAACTTCAGGGATGACAGCAATGCCTGAGGTCTCCTCATGAGTCTCTCTGGGGCTGGCTCGAGCTGTGGAATGGGACTTTCTTCTGACAACTCCATGTAATCCATGTAACCCAACCCCCTGCCTGGCCTTCCACCCATTTTGTAGATGAGAACACTGAGGTCACTGCTATTGGAGAAGAAAATGTTATGTGAGATTGTGGCCTGGTAGGATAACCAGGTGGGGGCTCTTCAGAGCAAGTCAGGAAGTAGGGGTGCCCTGTCTGGCCAAGTTTAGGGAACCATCCAGATTTGCAAGGCCACAAGATCACCCCCATAGAAAAGAGTAGGCTGGTGGGCTCGGCTTTTCCTCACCTATGCTTTCCTCTTATGTTTCTTAGAAATTTGATTCTCTGGCTCGGCGCCTGTGGCTCAGCGGGCTAAGGCGCCAGCCACGTATACCTGAGCTGGCAGGTTCGAATCCAGCCTGGGCCCGCCAAACAACAATGATGGCTGCAACCAAAAAATGGCCGGGCGTTGTGGCGGGCACTTGTAGTCCCAGCTACTTGGGAGGCGGAGGCAGGAGACTCGCTTGAGCCCAGGAATTGGAGGTTGTTGTGAGCTGTGATGCCACAGCACTCTATCCAGGGTGACAGCTTGAGGCTCTGTCTCAAAAAAAAAAAAAAGAAAGAAATTTGATTCTCCTCTCTTTCTCCCATCCCCTGAGGATGGAAATTTCCTTAGTTTTGGGGCCTACTGTGTGTCAGGTCTGGGGCAGAGACAGGACCCCTGCAGACCTAGACTTGCTCAATTCTCTCAACACTCTAAGAGGGAGTGTCATGTCCCCAGTGTGCCTGGTGGGAAGGGAGGCTGATGGATGTGGGGGGCTTTCTGGGTTGTGAGCTGACCACCGGTCTGGGGACCAGGTGGGGACTGACCTTAGGGACAGGAGGAGCAGGCATCAGAGGGCCAGAGGTCAGAGCTCGCAGCTGCCGCTAAAGACGTCAGAGACCCTTGCTCTGTCCTCTGCTCCCACCTGCCACTTTAAAAAGGAAACTAGAATGAAAAGGAGAAAGTTTCTATTTTTGATGAGACGCCAATGAAATGGGGGCTTTGAAATGACTAAAATCCAGAAATAAATTATTTATTCAGGTCAGACAAAAAATGGCCTTTTGTTTTATGGCTATTAACCCGCCAGTGCCCTGCCACTCACTTCCTTGCACCAGGGCAAGGCTGTAGCCTCCCTGGACCTCAGTGTTCTCATCTATAAAATGGGTAAGAGACCAGGCAGGGGGTTGGGTTACATGGTCCCTAAGGGCTTTCACGTCTGGAGGAGTCCAAAGACAAGGCCAAAGGCAGCCTCCTCCAGGCAGCCTTCCTAACTCCCTCGTTTGTTTACACAGCCTCCCTTCCTGTCACAGCTCTAACCTGCTCCAAATTCTCCTGTTTACATACCTGTCTCCCTACCGGACTAGGACCCCCTTGAGTTCCAATACCAAGTTAGATGAATTTCTGCATCCCTAGCGTCCTGCACAGTGCCTGGCAGGGGGCCCCAGTGTTTGTTGAGTGAATGAGTATTTGGACAAATGTGGCTCCCTCTCCCTGTGGGGCTGGGAGGGCTGTTGGCTGCCTCATCCTAAGTTAAGGCAGCCATATGTCCCTAGGATTTCTGAGGTTGTTTTCCCACTGAGGACTCAACTTGGGAGGAAAGATACTGGGTTGCCATGGGAACAGGTTTGTTTTTCCCCTGCCAGAGCAAACATTTCCACAGCAACCTGGAGAGATGCTGGTCCATGTGGTGGGTGCTGCCTCCTCCTCTCACACCTCTCCCACGGCCTCTGAGCCCAGAGTGGGCTCTTCTTTCTGGGTTTCTGGAAATCTATCTATTTAAAGCTGTGCCTAAGGCCTGAGCTGGCCACGGGCTCACTCCTCCCTGGTGGGGCAAGGGCACCCCCGCCAGTGCCGCTTTCTAGGTGTCTGTTCACAGCCCAGGCTGTCAGCTCTAGGGGAGTCAAGCCCAGAGAGGGACAGTCACAAGGTGCCCACTCCCTGCCCAGGCTGGCTTCCTCCAATCTGCCATCAACCCCAGCAGCCCCGGACCTGCCTCCTTCCTCATTCACAGGGCCAAAGGGTGAGAGGGTGAGAGGGTCCCCAGGGGCCACTTGGAGAAGCTGGAGAGGGGCAGGGTTTCTCTGTAGAAGAGCAAGCTCTCAGTCCTGGACCTGCAAATCTCTGGTTCCACCAGAGCCTGTCTGGGCCCTGGGCTGAGAGACTTTAGGAAAAAAAAAACTCAGAGAGGCCCCTTGGCTTTTCCCAAGACACACAGCTATAGAGTAGAAGAGTCAGGATTCCAGCCCCAGTTTCTCTGGTGACAAGGCCCAGCCTCTGCCACCATCCTGCCAAGCTAGATCCCATCTTCCACTGCTTGGAAATGGGAGACAAATGGCCCCTTCAGAAGCATGGTCAGAGCATCTGGGTTTGCAGAGCACCACATGGGCATGAGGGGACTGAGGGTCCAGCCTAGGGCCATGTGTGGACTGCAGAGCTCACTCAACCTTCAGACCATCAGATGGGGAAATAGCATTCAGAGAGGCCCTATGGCCTCCCCCAGCACGGGAAGCTGATGTCAGCTCTGCCAGGGTCTGTGGCGCTATGCTAACTGTCCATGTCCCTGGACTCAAGGAATTCGCTGTCCTGTTGAGAGGGTTGAGGCGGGAACAGGGCAGGTGGAGAGCTGAGTGGCTGGAGAGGCCGAGAGCAGGGGACAGCCCCCAGCATGGGGTGGGCTCTTTCTGGAGGCAGTGGACACAGGGAAGGGTCGATTGGGACCTCAGTGACCAAAGCAGGGACTCTTTAGCCTGCCAGAGTTGAATCCCGGCCCCACCACCACCACCACTCAGGGGCCAGTTTGCACTTGTGACAGTTTTTCCTTTTTCTAAGCCTTAGTTTTCTTACCTGTAAAATGGAGCAAACATGAGCTGACTCCTTCTGCCTTGTTCTGAGGACAATGGGTCAGGTTGCATTTGGGGGAGGCTCAGAAGGTCCTCATTTTCCTCAGGGTTTTGAATCCCACATCGCAGGGATGCTTCTGCATGTGCCAGTTTGTGGCTCCGGGCTTGTGCTTGGCAGGTGCCACACAGAAGCTGTTTGGACAGCTGAGTATTGTGCTCATCTGAGCCGTCTTCACACACTCCTCTGTCGCCTGCTGGTGGTGAGCTCAGAGAGGACAGGGGTGTTCTCTTCTTACTCTGCAGAGTCCCATAGCGTGCCGGCACGTGGGAGGCTTTCTGTCCATGTCTGTCAAGTTGAATGTACCGAGAGCCATTTGCTCTTGTCGCAGCTCTGGAGCTGAGTAGGAAGGTCAGCATTCTTTATCCCAGGGACAGTTGTGAAGAAACATGTGGTAGGTTGCTCAACAGGCCCAGAGCCGGTCGGCAGGACCCGGCATCCTGATCTGTGTGATTCTCACTCCCAGGGACTGTGAGGAAGGGGTGAACAGGGAAGGTGAGAATGAGAGGCGGGGAGAATCAGACCCTCACTACATTGCTGTTTCCCCAAACTAGCTCTTACTTTAGTACCCAAGCCTCTCTTGGCCCTCTCTGCTGGGCTTTGCCTTGGCTGTGAGCTCAGGGTGGCTGTGGCGGTGGATGGCACTGAGAGCATGACGGGGAGGTAGCGGTCCAACAGTCTGGCTTAGCACCAAAACCACAAGCTCATACCTAGCGCCCAGGCCTGTGACAGCTGCTCCGATCATCCCAGGGTGCCTTGGCCCTGACCCCAGAGGCCCACCTCTCAGCCTAGAGCCTCCACCCTCTTCCTGAGATCTGTGGGTCTGTAGGGCCTGGTCGCTCACACCGAGCCTGCCTCCCCACCGTCGCTGTGTCTCTGCTCTCGTCTCCATGGCAACACCCACCCCCCACACACAAGACCCCTGTGCTCAGCTCCCCCCCAGGCCTATCCCCTGCTCTCTGGCTTCCCATGTGAGTGGGGCGACACCCACACACCTGCTCAGGTGACCAGTGAGCATTCATGTGCCTGCCCCACCCAGAAGCCAGAGCGAGGTGTGTGGGTGTGCACAGGTGTGTGTGCGTGCGTGCATGTGGGTGCAGGTATTGAAGCTTTGACACCTCATTCACGTCCCTGAGCGTCTGTGAGGGTTGTGGGGTTGACTAAATGTGTGTCGTGCTGGTGTGTCCCCTGTGTGGGTTTGTATTTCTCGGCGTGCCTGCGCCTCTGTGGGTTTGTGACCCGGTTTTCACGTCTGCCGTCTCTCCCGCAGAGCGGCGGAGGGACAGGTACACCGCCTGCAGTTTTCACAGAGGCAAGGACAGCAGCTGGAGTCCATTCTCCTCGGGAGTCCTGGAGGGCTAAAGGGGACCGATCATGAGCCTTTGCCGATTCCTCCCCGGGGCCCACAGTCAACCCAAGGGCACAATGAGCTCTGGCCCTGAAAATCTACAGCATCTTCTGGGCATCACCCGATTCCGCTTCCTAACCAAAGAATAAGAGCTACAGAAAGGGCCACACACAAAACATCGGGACAAGGAAGTTTGCTCTTGGTTCTCCTGACAGCTGGCCGTGTGACCTGGCATGGGCAGTTTCCCTGTCTGCTAATGATTCCCTGTAGACTTTCCAGCTTTTAGTGTAGAAGTCCATCTAAGGGCAGTTGGCTAAATACTTGCTTTGACTCTCAGCATTTCCTCTCATCTTCATGACAGCCTTGTGGGTTGTATGTCATTGTCCCCAGCTGAAGGAGGAAACTAGACTGCAGAGGAGGAAAGTCACAGGGTGCTGTGCAACCAGGATTCAGCCCCAAAGCCTTTGCTCTCCCACCTAATCCCAGGCTGGGCCCTCTGTGCTGCCTGCGTCTGTCCAGTCAAGCTCTCCCCACTCCCTCGACCACCAGGGTCAGGTGCTGGGGCCAGGAAGGGATGACAAGTGACAGAGGGCACCAGCCATCTCTGCTGGGAGGCCCCCTCCTTGCCCTTTGCTGTTAACAGTGCCATAAATCAAAGCTACCAAAGGGAAAGAGAAAAGGCAGAGCTATGGGACTTCTCCAGGCTGGTGAGTAATTATGTATCGAGTGCTGAGATCAAGGACTTCATCAGGGAACAGGCAAGGCTCTGGCTGGAAGGGCAGCATGGGAATGAGAGGCCTAAAAGCTGCATTCAAGGAGGAGGGAAGGGGTATGGGGCCTGGCTGGACAGATACAGAGTCCGGATCTTAGAGCCCAGCTGTCTTACACAAGGACATGTGTTCATGCACACATAAAGAGGATCAGTCCAGCCCACCTTGCTGACAAATGCCTTCCACGATGTCAGAACTGCATTGAGAGCTCTGGGCTTAGAGGGGTTGATCCTTCCCTAGAGAATTGGGAGCCCCATAGACCAGGCAGGCTAGAGGGGCAGGTGACATTTAAGTTGGGGGTAGGGGTGGCCTACAGGGTCCAGGCACCAGGGGAGAGAATTGCAGGCTGAAGGATTGCAGAAGCAAAGGCCTGAGGCTGACAGGTGGTGGGATAGGTGGGTCATTAGGCACCTGGGCTCTGAGGCCCTAACAGGGTTTCTTCGTCTTCCCTGTGTGAGCTGCTCACCACGGGAGGGGGTTCTTCCAGACTTGGCAGCTCGGGTGTGGGGCCTGAGCTTCTGCATTTCTAACCAGCTACTGGGTTAGGCTGCCACACTGGTCTGAGTTGAGAGAGTGTGGGCTGAGATGTCAGATAGTCCGGGTGTGAACTTGGATTTGCCCCTTACGGGCTATAGTATTGAGCAAGGGATTTACACACCCCCATGCCTCAATTTCCTCACCTATAAAATGGGAAAGATAATAATATATTCACTTCCAGGGGGTGGTTGTGAGGGTGAAGTTAATACAGATGACCCTTGAAAACACCACCAGGGTTAGGGAATACCAACAACCACTCCCCACACAGTCAAAAATCTGTGTATAAATTTGAGTCTCCAAAACTTAGCTCCTCATAGCCTACTGCTAACCAGAAGTTACCAATAACACAGTCCGTGGACAAATAAATATTGTGTATATTACATGTGTCATATACTGTATCCTTACAACAAAGTAAACTAGAGGAAAGAAAATGCCAAGAAAATCATCAGGAAGAGAAAGTATGTTCACTGTGCATTAAGTGGAAGTGGATTGTCCTCGAAGTCTCCATCCTGCACCCGTGGAGGCTGAGGAGGGAGAGGTTGTCTCGCTGTCTCAGGGGTGGCCGAGGAGGAAGAGGAGGAAGAGGAGAAGAGGGGCAGCCACACTTGGTTGTCACTTTTATGGAAAAACTCGCATATAAGTGGACCCATGCAGTTCAAACCCATGTGCTCAGGGGTCATCTGTCCACGTAAAAGCACTAAGATCAGTGCTTGATAAATGCACAGTTCTGAAATGCAAGGCTGAAGAATGCGTGCTTTTGTTGAGGATAATGGGTTGCTGTTGAGTTTTACGCAGGGGAGTGATCTTCCGTGCATAGCGCTGGGAACTGAGTGGGAGGTGGAAGCCAAGCCCAGAGGGGCCAGCCAGTCGGGCCCTGCTGAAGGAGCAGGGAGCTGGCAGCTTTGGTGGGGAGCTGGCTGGGTTGCGACCTGGGGCTGGAGGTGGCTGGGGACCCGCCCCCACAGCTGGGCTGCTGCATTGCTTCTTTGTGTGTCCTGGAGCTCCTCTGGGCCCGCCACTTCTCAGTCCTCAGCCTCTGCCTGCAGAGCCTCAGGCCAGCCCAGCTCCCCTCACCTGCCAGGGGCTCCCTGCCTTCCTCAGACCAAGCCATCATTCGGCTCCCTCTGAGTGTGCTCATGTGTGGTGTGTGCCCGTGAGCATGTGCTCATGTAAGGGCAGGTGCATGCAGGCTTGCACATGAGGGGTACGCGAGAGGGTATGTGCACATGTGTGCATCCTCACGTGTGCACATGAGGCCTGGTGACGCTCATGCTGCCTGGCCCCAGGCTACTCTGAGGAGTGAGGCTGTGGAATCTCCAGAGGCTTGATTTCTAGGAAATTCCTGTCCCCTTTCCCCACGGACTTTGAACCAAGAAGACTCCAGCCGGTTTACCACACAAGCCTGTCAGTGACCCTCCACCAGGAAGTGGCCCAAGGCCCTTCTCTGAGGGGCACACTCACCACGTCCTCCTGGCCATGCCGCGGTGGGCACGGGCCTTCATGGCAGTAAAGGCATCCTTCCTACTTCACCCCAGCAGGGTCTTTCACTGCCCCCAGGCCCTCCAGGGGCTCCCTGAAGTGATTTCCTTAATGAGAGACCGTTTGGGAGGAGAAGCCCACGTCAAACCTTTCATTCCAGGGATTTCTGGTTCACCTGTTAGAGCAGCACTTCCTGGTCTATAGATGTGGGACATGCCCACTCTCACACCAACCCCAGGGGATGGACGTGTCCAGGAAGCACACCGCCCACCAGCGGCCAGCCCACCGCTGCTACCCCCCTTCCTGTCTGTTGGCTCCCTCCTTCCAGGAAACCTCATCTGCCAGCAGACGCCTGGTAGAAAAGGCTTGCCAAGATCTGTCTGGTTCTGACCTTGGTTCCTTCACACCCTACGTGACAAATACCATGCCTTTCTGTCAAAGCTTCTCCACTTCTTCTGCCAAATATCTCTGATCTTTCGCCCTGGAGTGTAGAGCGTGATTTCTGAACCCTTCATTGTTCAGGGGAGCTCCTCAGGCATTCTTCTGTTTGTCAAGGCCACACTGAAACTGTGGCTCCCCCCGAATGGTCTCCCCCTGATTTGGGGCTTGATGCCTCGGCAGCCTGATTACTCGACTGAACTTCGAGTCAGCTGCAGCCAAGACTTCAGATCTGCCTGCTCCTTTGACTAGTTCCTTCTCAGGACAGACGCCAGCACAGGCCACAGAGGATTTATTATCATGACATGGGGCTCTCTGAAATGTGGGGGCAGAAATGTGACTGAGCCTCAGGAGCAAATGAAGATCAGGACCCTCGTCCCTCCCTTCTCTCTGCACCGACCTTGCTGAGCCTCTCTCCCAACCAGCTTCCTCTGCTTCAGGTTCTCATGACAAAACATGGCCACCTGGATCTCTAAGTCCCAATTCCAAAATCATTCGGCAGCTTCTCTGGCCCAGCTTGAGTCTTCTGCCCATCTTGTACCACAGAGCCACCTTCTGGGGCAGGGCAGGGTGGTGCCACGGTTGTGCTGCTGAGTGAAACCCTGCACAGACAGGGTGGCTAAGGAGAATTGTCTGGGGAAGGGATTTCTGGGAAAACTCCAGGAGTTGGGATTCCTTTGTGCCCACAATGCATTACCCTTCCCACTTGGGCCTTTTGCAAATGTGGTGAGTGGTGGGCATGTTACACCTTCATCTTGTCTCTCGGCAAAAATGTTGAACAGAACAGAGTGGAAAAGGGAACTTCTGGCCTGCCACTGGACATTTCCTTCCGGTAACATTTCTCTGCCAAGCAAACCACTTGATAATTATTTTTTTTTAGAGACAGAGTCTCACTTTATCGCCCTTGGTAGAGTGCCGTGGCGTCACA